>MU676795.1:7823-29296 GCA_026770625.1 Nicotiana glauca | reverse complement strand
CGTTCCGACTGTCCTTTAAGTGGAAAAACTCCTTCCCTTTTGGTTATTATATCCCTTTCTCGGGGTGTAGTAAAACTAAAATAGGGCATTGTGCGAAAGCATATATGATGAGGTAAAAAAAGGAGGTGTGATAGGGAGGTGCGAGAGTATGATACCGGTGTGGTGCGGGAGCATTTGGTGGTGGATTCTAGTTTTGTGTATTTTTTTGTGGTGTTTAGTTCTGGGTAGTCAGGTTTTGCTGGTTGATGTCGAGAACATTGAGAGTAACGGAGAGGTTTGCCAGATTTCGGACCATCTCTCGCCCTATAGTTCCAGGACTTTTTACTCCAAATGTAAGACCAACTCGTTCTGCCCTGGAGTACTTCTGCCATCTGATGTTTCAACATTTTCCGCCACAGTACCATTGTCTTTCCTGATACCACTAAAACCATCCATCTACCCTTTTCCTTTGCTTTTGCCTTTAGGGTCACTAGGGGAAGGAGGAGGTGGAGGACCTCTGGATCTAGTGTGGTATGCTGATGATGCCAGTATACATGAACAAACCTTTGGGAATGGGAATAATAAAACAAAAAAGCAAAAGGTAACCAAGTTAGTATTAAACATGTTTCACACAGTCATGCAATATTCGCGTCCTAGTTTAGGGATCTCATTGTGCCTGAGGTAGGCCTAAGTGACACATAGACTTGGAGAAAATTGGTGCCAATGTTGCTTCATTTCATTAATGCAAAAATGAGCAAAAACAATTGTTACTAAATCGACAATAATAATAAAGTTACTAATGGCATTTAGCCTTATTATATCGAAATCTAATCTAAGCTAGAAAGCAGTAAAGACCATCATCTCCTAATTTACTTGGTCCCTAACTGAGCTTCTCAATGCTTGGCTCTCTTAACCTTATCAATCATGTTTCCCAGATCGCACATATCCAGCAATAAATAAGCCTTTGCCATATTTCCTCCTTTATCATCGTCCAAGCCTTGACAATCCCAAATTCTCTTTCTCATCTTCCCTTCTAGCTCTATCAATCCTTGTTCCAAGTATTCTAATATTTCCGTTGACTTAGTGGAAATTTCCTTCCATTCTCTTATTACTTCCATATCTACTTTGTGCTGCTCCAGATGGTTAGCTTCGAACTTGAACACCCTTTTGTGCAGCCTCTTGTACTTTACCTGTGCCTCAGCCACTTCATCTATGATCCTATCCTCCAAATTGACTCCCGGTTTAATATCCCTAGCTACGTCATCTTCCAGCCATGATAGATAGTAGTACACATAGCCGGCATGATACCTGTCTGGTTTAATAGTTTCTCTTTCCACAATGATCTTTTGGTTCCACACGTGTTGTGCTTTGAACTTGAATGGTATGACATCTCCCTTGAAATTTTCCTTGTATTGGACCATGCTGGAAACCCGAGGTATGACCTATTTTCTTCTTGTTTTCCTCTTTACTCTTATGGAAGTGTAAGGATAGGTGCCTTGCAACCTGATCAGTACAAAATGAGTAGTCCCCCTTGACTTGATGATTAACTCACTACTAGTAAACTATTCAAATATCTAATGTACCTACTCGTCTGTTAGATTGCTGAAGAAACGCACCCAACCTACATCATTTCCAGGCTGTGCAGACCTGTCCCGAATAAATGTCATTTTCTTGGGGTAATGGTTGGCTATGTAGTCATTCAGTGTCCTTCGCATAAGCTCTTGACTGTATTCTCCTCTCTAAAAGTGTTCCAGCAGCCAGACTTGTAGCAATATATTACAACCCTCAAAGTGTCTGAAACCTGCTTGCACCGATCTAGTGAGCGGTATATCTCAGCTAAGATAATGGGGATGATAGTGTAGTTTTGTCCTTTGATGCCATCTATTAAGGTCCTGGCAACCATGGGTAAGCCATTATGTATCCTTCCCCTTCCTTCGGAAAGATCAACAACCCCAGAAAGGAGACAATGAACACATAAACCGGCCATGCACTCATCCTAAGGAAGTAATGACTAGTTTGTCGTGATGAAGATAATATGAATTTCTATGCCCATAACGCTCGTAAAGAAACTCAAAATGGATGTCTGGTTCTTTCAGATGGATCAGTTCATCATTCTTCTTAAAATGTAACATTTTGAAAAAAACCGCCGGGAGTGCAATTTTTTGGCACTAGCAGTTCTGTACTATCCTATGGTAATTTTGCAAAACCCCCTATTTCTTCCAGTAGATGAGTCATTTCTATGTTTTCGAATAAAAAAATAGCTTTTTTCTTGTCCCAGAACATGGTAGCAGCCTCAATCAATTCCCTGTTTGGTCGAATGTTCCGCAAGGATAGTAGGTCACCAAGTACTCTCCTCACATGATTTTTCATAAGGTGCAAGGTCTTTCCACCAGTCAAGTAGAAAAGTAGGGATGTTTTGGACCATACCAAACTTAGGGATTTCGTGCTTCATTTTCAGCAAACAAACAAAGGTTAACCTTTTCCCCCCTCTATATTCGACCACTTACGCAATAATGATCAAAATTTGGCACATTTCCTCCAAGTAATGCACATAATATGATAGTGTCCTTTGGGATTATAGAAATCTCGTCAGACTTTGGATAAGGTTTATCTAAGCGAGTTGTTACGTCAATAACGCTTCAACCCGTACTAGTTTTAGCATGATTCATGTACATTTCAAATCGGAGTGTGGTTTCTAGAAAGGTCTAGACTGGTACTCTCAAGTGGACAGTTTGAGAGGGAAAGGAACGGGACCGTCTACTGCACCGATGATCGACTAATCTACCGTAAATAAGCCTTTCTGATTTAAAAGGGTGACTTTAGGAAAGCTTTGACACTCATCAAGCGCCGCTATGTTGATAATTGGCATGAGTGGAGTATGATATAGAGCATGCTTAATGCAGAAATAATAACACATCGCCAAGTATTTGCATGATAAAAGTACGTAAAATAGTAAATAATATAGCAAAAATGAACATGAAAACAAGATAAAAGAAAATAAATACAAAGGGATAAGTCAGTTTAGCTCATGAAAATGTGCGAGAATGTAATGAAGTAGGTAGGGAAATAGGGATGGGAGAGTCATAATATAGCAGCCTTAGACAAGATGAAGGAGATGGAGAGAGGTCATACATGTCATAGCAAATAAAGGAGAATAAGGGAAGGGATGTGCATGTCATAGCAGTTTAAAATAAAGGTGAATAAGGGAAAGGATGTGCAGGTCATAGCAATATAAAACAAATAAAAGTGAATAAGGAAAAGGGTGTGCATGTCGTAGCAATTTAAAACAAATAAAGGTGAATAAGGAAAGGGATGTGCATGTAATAGCAATTTAAAATAAAAGAAAGTAATCCATATAAGTCAAGTTCGTTATGCTAAAAGCCTAAGTATATCCCCAACAGAGTCGCCATGCTGTCATGCCCCGTTTTATCGCAAAATCGGGTTTCGACGTGTGACAACTCTTTTGAACGGGTATTAAAAGAGAAGAGTCTCCACCTAACTATTTTGAGGTGTGTTTGGGCACCTATTTGCAAATAATTCTATTTGACTAGTCTGTGTCACCAAAGATCGGGTAAGGGCTCAAATTACCTCAAAAAGAAGGTGTTAGGTACTCTTCGAGGGCCACAATTATGGTTCCCATTCGAACTTTAAACTATATGGATTGTGTAATTAGGCTAGGTGATCAAATAAATAAAGGTAAATTTAGAAATTGAAGAGTCTTATTAAACATATGAGAATCGGTACAAATCTTAATTACTACAAGGATACAACTACATCAATCTATGTTAAGTGACTAAGCGTAAATAACAACTACATAAAGAAAGGGGGGCCCTACGTTTTTTAGCCTAAAAGATCACCATGTGCAACATAAATAATACTTTGCAACTCCCTTAAGCTAGGGGTTGCTCATATTATTTAGCGGGCTCAGACTATCATCTTTTGCTACCCAATTACTTTGTTGAGGTTGTTTAATTAAAGGCACTCTAATTCAATACTAAATCGTACCCTATGCGTGCATTACCCGTCCTGGACCTATGTTCCAGGAGGCTTTGGACCTCTATTTGGGTGGTTCTAGACTTCACTTAGGATGCTTAAAAATAAGAAAACTAGCACGCATTCAAAACATATAGGACTACAATACATAATTTTAGAATCAGAATTTAAAGTCCTATCGGCATGGTTCCTAGGTGATTCTGGATTTCCGGTAGTGTACAAGCAATGAATTTTTCATATTAAGGCGTTACAAATCCTACAAGCATGATTTCAAAATTGTTTATGCAACGAGGCAATAAAACTATTTGAATTACCAATGTTGGTGTTATTGGAATCTTTCTTAGGCAGGTGATAATGTCTTATAGGCAGGGTTTGTACTAGTTAACAACTAAAATTGATTTCATGTACTTTATCCCTATAGGCATGTATTTTAAGTGTGACAATGCGACAAAATAACAAAGTAATTGATTGATTGATTAAGATCCTATAGTCATGACATCTAAAAGGAGAAACATACTAAGAACAATAAAAGCGGTTGATTGATTGATTAATTGAAACCCTATAGAAGTGGTATCTAGGTAGGACATTAGCGAAATCTGGTTATTATATCCTATAGGCATGATGTTTAAAATCGTTTAGTAGTACACATGGAAAACAAATAGCAATTACTTGAACCAATATGTTTTGACAAGTTAAATGAAGTGTGTGTGTGTGTGATTCTTATAGGCATGCTTTCTATTAATATAAAACATACTGAACTAAATAACATATAGAGGATGCTGAACGAAATAGAAAATAGAACACATAGAACCTATAGGCATGTTTTCTACCCTTTTATGCAAGCATTAGAGTACCCCAGCCCCTTTCACTAATCTCACCATCATTCAGTTACAAATTATTACATGACCAAAGAAAAAAAGGGAAAGAAATAGACTTCAAATATTCCAAGACCAAGATGATTATCGGCCCAACAAATAGCACAGACTTAAGAAGAGTTAACCTCAGCACTACCTGGGCCTTCAATATACTCTTTCACTCGAATAGCAAGCTCAGATCTAAACACTTCCCAAAATAGGAGAGTATATCCATTTGCACAAACCAAAGCCACATAAGGACCCACATCAAGCTCAACAGTTACAATACATGACCACTTAACCAAATAGGTTAATGGACCATTCATGGAAATTAACTAAATAGCTTTAAATCCACACCTCATAAAGACATGGTTGGGTGACATTTAGCATGATTCATAAATGCATTGGAATTTTAGAAGAAAGAATGAAAATATTGATTACATAAGGAATATGAAAATAGAAGGGACTCAATTTGAAACATGGTAAAGGCAAACATAGGTGTATGCAGTAAAATCGGAGGGTCCAATTTTCGGGCAATACGACACTTTGTAAGTACGTCAATCAAAAGCTCGAGGATACGGTCGAGATTTATGCCCGAGGGGCTCGAGACAATACAGGTCGACAGCTATGAAGAAAAAGTGGGAAGTTCCCAAGGCGCATGACTAGGGCTGACAACGCCTAATAGGCTGGTTCAGACCCGTATCCTAGCATTATTTAGCTGTATCAATCTCATATCTTTGTAATAAATGCTTTTGTACTATATGGGGATTCCCCCTGATATGTAAGGGGGGTCGTTGTCACTTTGTAGAGGGACGTGATACTTAATATTCAATAGAAGAAGATTCTCTCTCCTCTCTAACTCAACATATTATTTTGTTCTTGTTTCTTCATCTATTACTTACATTTACTATGTTCCATTTATTGCTCTTCATTTACTGCTCATTATTGTCCATAAAGAGCTGCCATTGATTTTATCATAGCTGTTATTCGATCATCAACTGCCCGGGACAGGACATCAGACTCGACCTCAAGACCCCGAATAGGCAAGCTCGAGTCCCCGATTATCAGCCAATTGGTTTAATTACCACCTTGTTCTCAAGTGCTTATCTCATTTTCTTATCTCTTACTTAGTATCTATTGCCTAAATAACTAGCATAAAAATAGATCACGTATTTTTAGAACCATAAAATCATATCTAATTGTAATTACCATTTTCAAGCTAAACAGTTTGGCGCCCACCGTGGGGCTAAAAATAATAGTGATTATTTTCATGCTAGTTTGCTACAAAATGCAAGTTATCTTTCACACTTTTTCTTGCCCAAGATCTTTGATTTCAGGTCAAAATGTCTAACTCAATAAACGCACGTGAAAACATCAATCTTGAAGACCATGGAGAAAATGGTGTTGACATCCCAAGTGTTGGTGTACCACCATGATACCCTGAGAATGCACTAGAACCAATTCCCGTGGACGTGGTCTCATGCAACACTCAACACGTCGAAATAAGATCCCACACCAAAAGGAGCATACACCAAGAAGATTAATAAGAAGCTCAGAAAACCCCTGCTCAGGAAGAACAAGGGGTTAACCTTCATGTCATCTTCAAAATGTTGCAAGCACAACAACTGGCGATTGCTCAGTTGCAAAGACACCAAAAGACTCCCAGCATGGTAGCTCGGGAAATGGCTCCCCGAGCCGAGCAGGTACCTAAACTATCAAGCATAATGGGTCGGCTATCGACCCCGCCATCGTAAAAATGCTCGAGGACCTCACAAGGAGGGTTGAGTTGGGCGAGAAGAAGATAGAAGCCAACGACAAGAAGGTCGAGACCTACAACTCTAGGGTCAATCAAATTCCCGGCGCACACCCGATACTGAAGGGTATAGACTTGAAGAAGTTCGAACAAAAGCCATTACTATAGGAAGCTGCTCCAAAACCCATTCAAAAGAAGTTGAGGATGCCCGACCTTTCGAAGTACAACGAAACCTCGGACCCCAACGAGCATGTCACTGCTTACACTTGCAAGGTGAAATGCAATGACTTGAGGGATGATGAGATCGAGTCTGTCCTACTAAAAAAGTTTGGAGAGATGCTTTCAAAAGGGGCGATGTTGTGTTATCACAACCTGGCTCCAAACTTGATAGATTTGTTTGCCATGCTAGCAGATTCTTTCATAAAGGCACATGCTGGTGCCATCAAAGTATCTACTGATCGAGTCCAAACCTACACCACTACAAAGTGGCAAGCGCAGTTGATGCAGCTTGTACCCGAGAAGGTCAGGATTAAATCCACATGGATCTAGAACAATATTTGGAGTTGGATTTCTATCTAATCTAGTAGTGTGTAGTGCTCTTTATTACACTTCCAATCATATTTGTTTGTTTGTCACTTCTAATTTTATGCTAATGACATGCGAAATTAAGCTAAGTATGAATGCTTGTAAGGTTTTCTAAATGGTTAATGAGGCACTAGGAAAGTGACTTTCCCCTAGGTGAATACTTGATGGGTTGTAAAGCCTAAGCACAGCTGTTATGTTTGGGATCGCGATATAGCCAATGCACGACACTACTCACTCTATTCTTCTCGGTAGCTTGAGTGACCTTGTCCTAATTGACTTTCTCAAGACCAATTGGGTGTCAAAATTATGTAAGCAATACAGGCTCAAGTCGGGTATTACTATCTCTATATTTAACCCTTTAATTGGGGCTATCAATCTCTTGAATATGCCCCAATTCCTTGTTGAACTGATTTTCCTAGACTCAAGCTCTCTTTCTCAGAAGAGCCCAAGTCAAATAGGCACAAATTAGTGTTTGCAACCAATAATTCAACATGGATAATACAAATCAGTCCAAATATCAACCACCCATAAATATCTATACCTTAGAAACAAAGACCCATCAAATACCCACGCTAGACTTGAGCCACAACCCTAGCTAATACGTCTAACTACTTATAATAATGGAAGAAATCAGGTATTTAGATGAAGAATAACCCATATAATATGATTACAAACTAAGAATTGAGGATTTAATGTTAAACCAGCTATAAATTACTCAAAATAGGCTAAAACCACTGTTCACGTGCTCAGCTAAAAGATAGACACCCTAAAAATCTAAAAAAGAGTATTTACACAAGGCCAAATTTTATGGACAAAAACACCCCTGACAGAGGTACCACGGATCGCGGAAAATGCACCGCGGCCGCGGTGAGGCTATTTAGCTTGACTTTTCATTCTATGAATCTGGCTACCGCGGATCACATAAAATGCATCGCGGCCGCGGTGGCTTCACCACGAACCGCACAAAATGGTCTGGGCGGCGGTATCTTGCAATTTCCAAAATCCTAGGTTCTTTGGATCTCCATTCTGCAGACCGCAACAAATGGTCTGCGGCCGTGGTGAGGATACTGCGGCCGCAAATAATCTTCCGCGGACCATACTGCCTAACATCACCAGGATTACACCTCTCTGAATCTCCTCATCACAAAACACACTAAATGGACAGCGGCCGTGGTGGGTATGTTGCAGCTGCAGTGGATTTTATGCTGCAGCAGTGCTTTGACTTGTTCTTGGTACTTGTGCAGGTTTCACTCCTTTTTGAGCTGGTTTTTACTTCTTGTCACTTTCTTCATCAAACCCTGCAAACAAGTACAACATGTAAGCCTTTGGGACTATTTGTATACATTTTTAATCCAAACTCAAGAAAAAAAAGAGTATAAAATGAACTAGAATCCCTAGTTATCAAGTCCCCCAAACTTAAACTTTTTCTTGTCCTCAAGCAAACAAAATAAGTCCCACCTCCCTAACAATAAAGACAAGAAAATTCCGCTGACCAAAAGTGACCTCATCTAGCATCAATTGGGACTAATAATTGCCCTCTATTCAAATGAATCATTAACAACATTCAACCTTTTAAACACCATGGTTTTAGTGCGACACAAAAGCATCAAGAAGTGACTCAAATCATCAAGGAAACTCTTTTTACCACTTTGGTCATTGTGGAACCCAAACTCATACTCCTCACTCTCCCTTAAGCAAAACCTCACTTTTAGATTGTAGCACTCAGAACAAGGATTGTGAAAACACACTCATCTCTCTCAAAGAAAGGTCACAAGTCCGGCTCTAAGTACCATAAGCTTGCCCCTTATGTGAGTCAGCACTAATGTAAGCTTCATTCATCTCAAGATCATATAGGATTTTGTGGGGGATATAATTGAAGGCTTTTGGTTCAGGGTAGGACATATTTGGTCTAAGTAGTTTTTATCTTCCCTTAAGCACTTCATTTGCTTCATTTTGGCACACATTCTCTTGACTTTTTGAGTCATTTATTTCTTTCTTAGGGGTTGGAGAGACACACTGTCACTCTTTCTTGATCATTTCAAAAAAAATTCCACACTTTTCATCATTTTACTTTTATTGAATACCTTCATTTATTCTATGTTGTTCATTATTTTTGACTTTTTGATTTTTTTCCATTTTGTACCTTTTACCATTTTGTTGCACTCCTCGTCTCTCCCCCCAAACTTATGCTTTTGCCATGTGCTAAAGAAAGATTGGGTACTAAGAGAGGGTCTTTTTAGAACGGGTAAAGTCTTGTATCATGGTCTTTGAAAGAAAAAGGGCTATGGCGCAAATGGGTTGACTAGGGATATTATCATTGGTAGGCTATGGATGTTTTCAAGATAACATTCGGATCAAGGAGAGCCTATAATCACTTCACAAGTCAAACTACACTTAGGATTTTGCCTAGACAAACATTCAGGGCAAGTTCTAGACTCAATAGCACGGGACTTGGACTTGCAATTCAAATTCTCACCACACAAGCTACAGGAGTGCTAAAGAGACAGAGTCGAGGGCCCACAATGACCTTAGCTGAGATTTGAGCAACACAAATGATCCAGAAAAACCACTTGATGATTGTCGACTAACACAAGAGTCTCAAGTTCACAACTATCACCATCTTATACACGCCAATTTGTTTTTGACCATAAGATCAAAGGAAAATGTGTTAGGCCCAAGTGAAGCTTTGTCTAAGGCACTATTACTCACTAGCTACTATTTACACAAAAACAAAAAGAAAATAGACTACCTTTAATAAAGTTGTCATGCCATCCATCATCGAGAAGAGCCACCCGGTTCACACAAATTCCACCTTTGGAAAGAACTATGGCAGTAAGAAAACCAAAGGCTTATTGAACGCAAAACTCAAAATAAGAAGCTACGAAAATGAAGTAAGAAGCTATGAAAGAAAATGTGGAAAGTAAATTGAATATGTACATTAGGGGATTTAAACGAATATACATAGGAGGGAATGAATATATACATCAGAAAGTAACTTTATATACAAACCAAGGTTGCAAAATACGAAAAGTGAAATATAGTGGTAAAATTATATACATACCAAAAGTGAAAAAACATAATAAAAATTAAAATATTATCATATTTAAAATCCAACATCATCAAAATAGGGCTACCCCCCAAATGAGAGCTAGCATTGTCCTCAATTCTAACTAGCCAAAAATAAGCTCAACAAAACAAAAGAAGATAGAGAGTAAAGAAAACTCCCTATTGATCCTCCATCTTCATGGGATCACGAGCCTAGGTCCTTGGGTCCTCTAACTGCTCAGGAACCTGTGACTAGCTCCCTGTAACCTATGCCTACACCGGGACCTGAGGCTGCTATGAGACTTGGGGCTGGCTAGAAGAATCTCCCTGCAGGTCCTCCAGCTCAATAATTGCATCATCTGCTCGGGGGATCACTCTCCTCCTCTTTGGTGACCTCTCTAATTCCTATACTGGCTCAGTCTGAGCTACTGGAAGTGGGTCATGCAATAGAAGCTCCAATGGCAAGTGATCAGCAGCCTTCATCTTCTCCACTTCTACCAGCAACTCTTTCACAGACTCCTTTGAAGCTCTAGTCTTTCTCAATTTGTTTTTCTCCTTTGTCAGCTCATTTTATGCCTTTCCATGAGCACCTACAGCCTCCAATATCAGCTGCTGGTTGTCCAGGAGCTTCTTCTAGTTGTCCAGAAGCTCCTTGAGAGTCTCTTCCAATGAAATTGGAACCTCTGGCTGTGGGGGTACGGACTGGGCTACCACCGAGCTAGAAAGCACAGATAGCTTAGAAGTAGCTGCATGTATCGAGTTACTGATACTGGAAAGTGTTTGGCTCAACCAGTGGGCAGTCAATGGGTAGGCTGTGGATGAGAGAATATCTTGAGTTGTGGAAGCAGAGGGTCCTGGGGCAATATCTGGTGTAGCTGTGGGAGGGTGAGAAGAAGGGACTACTACTACTGGCTCTTCAGACTGGCCAGTAGAAGTAGTGGCTTTTTTTTTTAGGATCTTTGGTTTTGGGGTTGTCATCACCCTTTAGGTTGTACCAAGAAAAAGGCATCTTTGTTTTCACCTTCACATCAAACTTCCTTTTCTCCACCTCTTGGTCCTCAAAGTACATTATCAGGAAATTTAGGAAGGGTATGATCTATCACCTTAATTGACCACCCGTGTGATCACGCTAGACATAACATTCCCGATGTTGATCGGGTACCCCGCCATGATAGAATCCACCAATATCGTCCGGGAGATAGGCAAAGAGTTCTCATGATTAGTGGGGTCCAGCCTGCTACATACGAATGTCTCCTACCCCTTTCCCTCAAAGTATAAGGTTTTCCTTAGAATTTGAACCCCTGATGTAAACCAAGTTGGGGTAGTGCCCGGGAGTGCCAGGTATTCGGCCAACCACGAATGGGCTGCCTCATCCAATGCTACCTTCTCTAAGTAAAGGGATTCATCTTCCTCCATAAAGCCTAGCTATTCATTGATTTTCTTTCCATTGAACTGCACTTTTAAATTTCGCACCTTAGTCACTTCAGTGCCCCTTTTGATGTGGGCAGCATTGGCATAAAACTTTTTGACTCGGTTATCATTTGCCTCTGGCACCTAGCTGGTGAAGTAGTCCTATCCCACTCGTTCTCTAAATTTCCTCTTCATATTAGGGTTTTGAGGTAGGATATCCCGATGAACTGGCGCTCAATAATCAATTTCCTCTGGGGTCACCACTCTCAGAACTTGTAGTAAGCAATCTCGCTAACAAATGTTCTTCTCTACACCTCAGGTTTCTAGTTCTATCCACACCCCCGGGTTGGGGCACATCCCCTTCCTCTTCATTCGGAACCTCATCGTCGACGGGATCCTCTCCAGGTGAAGAAGCAGTAGGTGAAGTAGAGGTTGTACTATCACTGCTCTCACTTGAGCCCTCAGATGACTCGGAAGAAAAGGGAAGAAAAAGAAGTACAAACTAACAAATTAAAATAGAATAGAAAAAAATTAAAGACTAGGGAAATATTGGAAGTACCAGAGATGAGATGCAACACAGATGAATTAGAAACAGTGTTGGAATTTGCACTTAGGACTAGGAATGAATAATACTTTTTCCTATTTGGAGAGCAAATGGGCGAAAAGTATAAATGAGGGCCTGAGGTCCTATTTATAGGAAAGGGACCTGGGACCCATGATACCTACCCACTGCGGACCGCACAAAATGCATCGCGGTCCGCGGTACTCAAACACATGAAGCACTGGGGAGGAAGTCACTGCGGACCGCAAAAAATTCTCCGCTGCCGTGGTAAGGCACCACGGACCGTAGCTAGGTGACTGCCAGCGTTCGCAGCACCACTGTCTTTTTGTGTTATTCATTATTTTTGTTCAGTGTATTTCCAGACTGTAAAGTGGGAATTTCATTCTTATAGATGCTCGTGACTTGTGATACCCCGGTCAGATTGTGTTGGGTTGTAATTACATTAATTAATATCATTAATTCATATTCGACCTATTATTTATCTCATTAACTGTTTAAAAGTGGTGTTCTGAAATGGTCTGGCTGGCCTTTTCTTCATGAGAGGCGCCATCACGATCGGAACGGGTTTTGGGTCGTGAAAAGTTGCATTGCGGCCGCAGTGACAACTTTAGAGAACCCCCCACTTTTGGCCATACAACACTTCGGCCCCGATTATCAGCCAATTGGTTTAATTACCACCTTGTTCTCAAGCGCTTATCTCATTTTCTTATATCTTACATAGCATGTATTGCCTAAACAACTAGCAACTACAAAAATCGAATCTAATTGTAATTATTATTTTTAAGGTAAACAATAGGTTAAATCATTAAGCAGGTGGCAACATTCTAAAGATAGACATAACACTAAGAGAGTTAAGGAGACATGCCATTTTTGATTAACAGGGTAAACACATTTAGACACATACGAGGTGAACATGCTAATTTTCCATGTTTACGGGGAAATGATGGGTCATCATCATAATACTTCTAAAGAAGTTTCAATCATTGGCATGGTCAAAAGCAGCTTAAGGCAATTTCAAGCAGGGGATTTAATTATGAAAGTTGAAGGACCAATAGAAAACAATCTTAATAGAAAGGTTTTAGCCTAAAGAATGATAATATAGGTTCATAACAAGTAAAGAGTATATCATGTGAAACATTAACTGAGTTGGGGAGGCATATAACTTAGGTCAACATGGTGAGCACGCATGCTTAGTTTTCAGAATGACAAGATTACAGCAAAGCATGAGTTAGACTAAAAGAGACTTAAAACTAGGAATTTAAGTCATGAAGGTCTAACAAAGTTATAGTCAGAGAATGACAAGTAAATAAGCAAGTAGGCATGCATGGTCTATAGTAGCTAATAAGGATCTTAATTTTTCTTAGTGCAACATAGAGATTCCCAAGTTCAACATTATCATGGTAAAAACATTGCCAACTTAAGGTTAAACAGAGTAGACAGATTTTAGAGCTTAAGCCAGTCAACTATACATGATCATGGAATCTAAATGTTTTAGGACTCAACTAGGAGCATAAAGGAGACCAAAGAATACATGATTGACCAAACACCAAAGACATAGCAACAGGTTTGATTAAAGTATTGCGACAACAGATTTGGCTCATGTAAGCAGGTAAGAACAGAGTTCACATGAAGGAATTAAGGCAAATTTTGGGAAAGAGATGATTCCCTAGGAATTTTAGTGCTAGAATCCAGAACAAGGCATGAGAAAAACTCCCAATAACCAGCGGAACAACAAAGTAAACATAAGGGTACACAGTCATTCAAGCTGAACATAAGAATCTAGACAGGTTATGACATTCAAAGATTCAGAGTTACAGGATAGCTACAAAGCAAGTAAAATAACATAATATTGGAGTCATATTGGTTCAAATAACATAGGTATACGAAGCACTAGAAACAAGCAAAAGAGGATAGAATTGTAAAAGTCAAGACACTCACCAGGAATGAAAATATCACATGCAATCAGTAATAGAGCCGGCAAAGGAGGAAATTGAATTTTAGACCTAAGTTAAGGTTCAATTACTGAAAATCGACCCATTGATGTGGGGTATCATACCCTTTTCCGTGTATATGGATGAGATATCATCTAAATCTTGAAAATCAAAGTTGAACATGTCCGATCTTGAATGGTGATACTTTCCAAAATTAGGGCGAGCACTAAGCAACATCAAGAGCGTGTGAGTAGTAGGGTTGTGCAAATAAGGTAAGTAGATCTTAGGCCTCCATAGTATAATCGAATTCAGAGAGATTTTAGGGGTAAGATAGCTAGGGTTCGTAGAAGATGAGAGCTTGTGAGGGCGGTTGAGAAAAGAATATGGTCTCTAGGGTTTTGGGGTAGGAATATAAGGAAAGGGTAGGGGTTATTATGGGTCGTTGATCATTTGAGATCAACGGCCAAGATCGAAAAAGGAGCGGGCGGGACATTTTGTTTGGGCCAGGGAAGATTGGGCTAAGGTTTGGGGTGTTTGGGCCATTAATTGTCCGAAAAATGGCTTAGGATTGGCTACAAATTAAATACACAAAATTATTTAAATAAAAATATTTAATAAATAATAAAATATTACTTATACAATAAAATGACTAAAAATGACTTAATTATTATAAAAAATATAAAAATTCTATTTTAGCATGAATAATGTAATAATTATAATTGTGCATAGCATATAGGCTATTATTGTAAAATTATGTAAATAGCTTAAATATACCACTATAATTATATGAAACGAAGTAAAAATATTATGAAACATATATATGGATGTAAATAATATATTTGGATGATTAAATCATCACAAAATAATTTAAGGGGTAAATAATACATATTCAAGTAAATTAAATGTAAGAAAATCAATTTTAAAGCTTTGAAAAATTAAGAAACAAAAATTATAAAATAGTTGCATAACTCTTGTAAATTATGTAATGATGTAAAACTAATATTTTAAAAGTATATATACAATTTGAAAAAAATATGAGGGCAAAATTAGGTATCAACAATGACTTCTCATAGACACCGGAGTGCCAGCAAGCATTAAAAGACTTGAGGAGATATTTGTCCAGCCCTCCTTTAATGTCTAGGCCAAATGATAGAGAATAATTATTAATCTATTTAGCACTATCGGAAGTGGCGGTGAGTGCAGTTCTAGTTCGGGAGGAAGAAGGTAGGCAATTCCCTAGACACTATATTATTAAAATATTATTAGGAACGGAAATACGTTGTTTGCACTTGGAAAAGTTTGGTCTAACTCTTATAGCCGCCTCTCAAAATCTTAGACCCTACTTTTAATGTCACCTAATAGCTATTGTGACGACTTTTTCCTTGAGGAACGTCCTTCATAAACCTGAATTATCGAGTCGATTGGCTAAATGGGCAGTTGAAATTAGTGAATTTGATATTGAATATAAACCTCATACTGCAATTAAGTCACATCTTTTGGCGGACTTTGTGGTTAATTTTAGTCCACAAACGATGCCTTTAGCTGGAAAAGAAGCAGTTTTGGTATCAGGAACTGCTTCCAATTTATGAACCTTGTTTACAGATGGCGCCTCTGATGTTTTAGACGTTAATGCCATACAAGAGGGGGGTGATTTGTGTAGTACCTAATTTTTGCACTAGAAGAACCTGGTTCTTCTAGGTGTTCTAACTTCTACTGTTTGCGAAATTGAAATACAGAAATAAAGAACACAGAGATTTTTATGTGGAAAACACCTAGATCAAAAGGTGAAAAAACCACGACCTACTACTCAGTAGGATTTTTCCAAACTTCCACTAAACTTCAATGATCCAAAAACAGCATTTACAAAACTCTTTGTAAACCTAAGGATTAACTCTAATCCCAGTGTAGCACACAGCCTCAACTGTTGCGACACTTTTAAGTTAACTCTAACTTGAATACTCAATGCACCTAATACAATTGCTTCTAAGAAAGCTGAAAGGTACAATATTAAAACACCTACTACAATTGAACTAAAAATAAAGAAAGACACAATGGAATTGGTTCTTCACACTTAGTTCTTGTAGCTTCAGATTTGCACACTTGTATCGCACATAAATTGCTTGCAAAAATCGCCTAGCTCTTTTGCTCTCAATTTGGTTTAACTTCTGTGTTTTTGTGCAACCACATGTAAAAGAGAACAATCGTTATATTTATAGAGTTAGTAATTAGAGTTTGATACGAACTCGAATTGTGGATCCTTTGTCAATTCGAGTCCAAGAACAACTCTAACTCCTAATCCATATTCTTGATCTGGATGTAATTTTCTTTTCATAAGTACACTTTAACCTATATGCAATCTTTTCGATCAGTTCAGAAGATATTCATCAAGATATTGCTACTTGACCCCAAGGACTTATCTTCTTCAAGTGCATCTCATCTGTATGGGTCATAACAACTGTGTCTCCTAAGATGAACCTGGTCCTTTACTGAGTTCTTTTGTCACTCTTGAAAACTTCAACTGATCTTGGGTCAACAAATTCCCCCTTTTTGATGATGATAAACTCTATGCTTTTATTGATTATAGAACCTGTGAAACTCAGCTAAAATATCATCACTCGAAAAATTTTACTTATCATTAAGGGCCAGGTTTAATTAGGTCATAAACATCACTGTTCAGAAAATAGACACAAAGCACACAATATCTTTTCCCTTTTGGCATCATCGAAAAGTTGCATAAATATGTGAATTCCAGAATATTAATCATTACTCATGACCACTGGGGCAACTGCAAGTGAAAGCATGGTGTAGTTAATCAAAAATCAACTTGACAAGATTAACTATTAAGACAAGAATCATCACAAAACAAGAGAAATGCAAATTGTCATTGATAAGGCAGTGCTTCTACAGTACACTCCACAAAAAGAAAGAACAAAAACTACCAACCATGAGCAAAAATAAGAAAAATTCCTAATCTGGGTCACTGGGGGTAACTGAAATGGTTCAGAACTAGGACAAAGATGGCTAAGGCTTTGAAGAGCTAGAGGGTTGGATTGGAGTAGGTTGAGCATTGTTTGTAGCATCCCTTCACTCTTTTCCTTTTCTTTTGCAAGTTCTGCCTTCAGCCCATTCCTTTCTTCTTCCAATTCAACTACTTGAGCATGAAGCCTGGCAATCTCAGTATCTTTGGTCCCACATTCTTGCATTAAGGCTCTAACTTTGCTATGCTCTGGCTTCATTTCACTCTTTTGAACAAATCGTGCTTCAGGCACCTCTTCAGCCTCCTTTGTGTCACAGAAATTCCTGGTAATTTGAAGTGCTGTGGGCAGATCATCTAGACAAGGCCACATTTGCCTAGTGTAATCATCAAAGCCCTCACTTGGAATGTCTAGAATCCTACCCAGCTCTGGTGCATCAAACTCTACCTTTACACCTTTCACTATACTGGTTACTCGCCCATTTTCCACAGAGACATTAGCAATAAATTCAATCAGCTCTCTTCTGGCTAGTCTCCCATCCATATGAAGGACTATGTCCTTCCATCCCTGTGCAGCTAAAGCTCCTACCAGCCTAACCATGCCTGGCTCCTCCAGGTCTTTTAGCAGCCTTCCCTTTAATATCTCCCTCCTGTTAAAAATAACAAAAAGATCTTGTTCTTGTTCAGAATTATCCTTTTCTTCTTCTCCACTCCACTCTTCATCTTCTTCTTCAGTAATTTTCACTTGTTTTCCCTTTGATGCGGACCTAGTTCTTTGCCAAAGAAGGTTCAGCAGGTACAGATTTTGAAGACTTCTTTGCAGGAGTCTTGGTTCTTTTTGGTTTGACAATTGGAACCTTCTCAGTTGTACCTCTCTCGTGATGGACCAGGTCTATCTCCTCCTCCTCTTCTACAGCAGCTTCAGAACTTTCTACTACATTTTCCTTTCCTTTTTCCTTCTTATTTTTCTTACTTTTCTCTAGTGCTTCCAGTAGTTCTGCTTCACTTTGCCTTACCTTACTCATTATAGTTCATCCCCTAGGTACAGAAGTAGCAGCAGTCTTGGAAGATGATACTTTGCTTTTCTTTGAGGGTTTTTCAGCAACTAGGGTCTTTTGTGAAGATGCCTTACGCTTCTTTGGGTCATAACTGGCCCCCACTTTCTTTAAAATGTCTGCTAAAGTCTCCTCCACAGAAGAGCCAAGTTCTTCTTGTTTCTCACTCATCTGAACAAGTCCCTCAGCAGCTTCTCCTGATCCGCTTCCCCCTGACTTCAAGCCACCTTCTTCTTCACCACCACATATAGAAAGAATCTCCCCTTTCTTTTTCTTTCTCCTCCTACTAGTCTCAGTCCCTTCAACATTTTTCACAGCATCTATAAGCACAAACCTACTATCTACCTTCTCAGCTATATCAGAAAATACATAATAGGTGTTTACCTCTCTTGGGTTTTCTTGACTCTTGTCATTGTCAGATGACCCAGGTTCTTCTCCTTCACTAGCAGAGATGAACCTTTCAGAATCAGAGCTTGAGTGGGATTCTTCAGATGAAGCTTCTTTTCTTTGGCTAGCTTTTAATTTCTCGTTCAAGGCTTTTCTGAGAGGGCCGGATGCTGCAGTTTTTCTTGCTAACGTCTTTTGCTTGCAAAATCTAGGTTTTGGACTTCCAACTGGATGTGTTGATGATGAGGTATTAGAGGAAATAGGTGGGGGAGTTCCAGGATTATCTTGAGGACTAGTCATGGCAGATAATTTCTGAAAATATTTTGGGTATTTTTGGAGAAGAAAAGGGTTTATCAGAAGGGTTGGAGAAGAGAATGACAGTTATGAGTAATGAGAGAGGGTTTGTAGTGTATTTAAAGAGGGGTCATGATTAAGCCTGTAACGGCAGCCTTTTCAGAGGTCAAAAAGAAGTCTAATCAAACTAGAGTTTCGGTCTGTTTAGAGATAAATGAGTAACGCTAGTTTTTAAGAAAAAATCTCGTTTTAGTTAGACTCCTAGGATAATGAAAATGGTTCAATGCTCAACGGATAGAATTTATGAAAGTTTGGTGTAATTAGGACTTCTGCTCATGGTTGATAATTTTATCTTTATAATTGTGCAAAGTATAGAAACATACCTGAACTTTCTTATGAGCATATACTGATGAACCAGGTTCTTCAAGTAAAACTTCCCTTGATCATGCCTCAAATGTCAGAATAGAAAAACTTTGTAAGAGATTAAGGATTCATATAAACACATGTCACAGGAGTATATAATCAAAGTATGAGACTGAGCAAGACTTAGTCTAGATATTTGCATTGAATTAAGAACTCCTAACCAACATTTTTTTTTTCAATTTTTTTTTCATTGTGCATTCTGAACTGGACCTTTTAGGTGATCTTAATCATCCCTAATTCCAACATGTTCCTTTCAAAGTTTTCTCTACTCGGTGCTTTAGTAAAGATGTCAGCTATTTGTTTATCAGTAGCACAAAATTCTATGGAGATTAACCCTTTCTCATAGTTATCTCTTAAGAAGTGGTGTCTAACATCTATGTGCTTGGTCCTTTTATGATGAACAGGGTTCTTTGTCATACTTATAGCACTAGTGTTATCACAAAATATTGGTATGCATCCCACTTCTATACCAAAGTCTACTAATTGTTGTTTGATCCACAGTAGTTGAGCACAACTAGAAGCTGCAACCACATACTCAACTTCAGCAGTAGATAGGGATACTGAATTTTGTTTCTTGGTAGCCCATGATACAAGACATGAACCAAAAAAGTGAGCCATACCTGAGGTGCTTTTTCTATCCACTAGGAAACCTGTATAGTCGGCATCAGCATAACCTACTAGATCGAAATTACTACCTTTAGGGTACCATAGACACAATTCAGTAGTCCCCTTCAGATATCTCAATATCCTCTTGATAGCAGTCAAGTGAGACTCTTTAGGATTAGCTTTAAAACGAGCACAAAGTCCTACACTAAAAACAATGTCAGGTCTGCTGGCACTAAGATACAAGAGTGAACCAATCATACCCCTATACAACTTTTGATCAACTGATGAACCAGGTTCATCAACATCTAATTTAGTTGCAGTTGCAATAGGTGTATCTATTTCTTTAGAGTCTTCCATTTTAAACTTCTTGATTAGTTCTTTTGTATACTTCTGTTGATGAATCATGGTTCCATTAGGACTTTGTTTGATCTGCAAGCCTAAGAAGAAATTTAGTTCATTTCAAACTCACTTCCCATTAATTTTGCAAAGTCCTTACTCAACCTTTCAGCAGTGGCCCCAAAAATTATGTCATCAACATATATCTGTACAACAAGATCTTTACCTTTTTCCCTTAGGAACAAAGCGCTGTCAATTTTACCTCTTTTGTACCCATGCTCCAGTAGGAATTTTGATAGTCATTCATACCACGCTCTTGGGGCCTGTTTGAGCCCATATAGAGTTTTGTCCAGCTTGTACACATGCTCAGGATATTCCTTGCTTTCAAATCCTGGAGGTTGTTTCACAAACACTTGCTCCTTGAGATAGCCATTTAAGAAGGCACTTTTGACATCCATCTGATGGAGAGTGAATTCCATATGTGCTGCAAAGGCAATGAGGAGTCTGATTGCCTCTAGTCTTGCAACTAGGGCAAAGGTCTCATCATAGTCTATCCCTTCCTCTTGGCTGTAGCCTTGGACTACCAATCTTGCCTTATTCATTGTGACAGTTCTATCTTCATCAAGTTTGTTCGCATTTGGTACCAATGACTGATCTGTCCTTGGGTCTAGGAACTAGGTGCCAAACTTGACTTCTTTCAAACTGGTTTAACTCATCCTGCATTGCATTTACCCAATCTGCGTCCTGCAAAGCCTTAAAAATATTTTTAGGTTCAATAATAGATAATAAAGCATCAAAAGCACACAGATTCTTTAATTGTGATATGGTTTTGACTCCAGAAGTTGGATCAGTGAGAATGTTCTCAATGGGATGAGAACGTTGATACTTGTCAGGTTTTACTGGGATGAGAATGTTTCAGCAATTTGATGAGGAACAGGTTCATGACCAAGTTCCTTTAAGGGGTTTATTTCAATTCCCTTTTGATTTCTTCCCCCTTTCAGGTTGCCCTGTAAGGATGAACCTGTTCCATCACTTGTTCCTTCTGCAGGGACCAATTTGACTTGAGCTGATGATTCAGCCAGATCTTTAACTAATCCAATGGCTTCATCTTCTTGTTCCTGTCTCTTAGAAAGAATGTTAGTTTCATCAAATACTACATGCACACTCTCTTCTACACACATTGTTCTTTTATTATAAACTTTATAAGCTTTACTATGTGAAGAATATCCCAAGAATACTCCCTCATCACTTCTGGGATCAAACTTTCCTAGAGAGTCTTTTCCATT
>MU676790.1:85360-111956 GCA_026770625.1 Nicotiana glauca | reverse complement strand
ATACTTAAAAATTATGATCAAATGAGAAATTGTTTGATTAAAGAAAAAAGAAGACTTCCTTCTCGAAAAAAAAAAAGAGAAGAAGAAGACAGAGAGTACCAAGTATATTATATATAAATGTACTAGTTATGACTTGTTGAGATCTAAACATACTTCGTGAGGACGAAGAATAAGACATGGTTTACATGAATTTATTTCCCTATATGACGTGAAGACCTCTTTTGCTGCCTAATTGATGATATAAAATGAAAGAAGAAATATAGAATAATGTGAATCACCCCGTATTGATAACAATAAAATACATTGTTTTCTCAACTAAAGGTGTCCCCAATTGGGCAAAATGAGTGAAATTAAGTGAGATTATGATTCAAAATCGAATGAAGATAAAGAATATTGGATAATGTTTTTCCTCATTTACGTAATTTTACTGGGCAACTTAAAGTTATTTGATAAGTTTATTAATGGGAAATTGCAAATACTCGCGTAAACTAGTTCGAATACCATTATTCTAAAAAAAGGTATAGCAAATTAAAGTTAATATGGTCAATTTCATTATTAATTAATGATAAAATATGAATTCCTTAATATACGTTAAAATAATCTAAAAATCAATTAAAGCGGACCGGAGGGAGTAAATAATAATTGAGCATCTTGGTACATCCGCGTTTGTTTGTGTCTCCAGCAAATGAAAGCAGCATCAGCATGCAAAAGAATGTTGAAAAGTTGAAAACTTATTGGGTAATAAATTTTCAACTTTGGACCAATTGTCTCATTAATTTATTCCTTGCATTTTTAGCACCCTTTTAGATCTTTAACGTTGGGTATTCATGTGGTCCAACACGATTTTCCCTAAAAACGCCAGTCATGCATTTCTTTCTTTTTCCTTTGAGCGATGTCATTTTGTTTTGTTTTGATTGCCTAAGTTGTTTTGTGAACCTCCAACATAGAAAGAAAAGTGCATGTTGAAGTGGAAAAAGAAAAGAGTTGATGTTGAGAGGAGATTTGTGACGGTAATTACTTTGAAAGAGTTTGTTAAACAGACAAACACATACAATATTAGAAGGCAATAGTGTCACGACCCAATAACCCATCATCGTGATAGCGCCTATCGTGAAACTAGGCAAGCCACTACTCAACATCCCAACACAGTAAAAACTTTGAAAATAAAGACGGAAGCAATTGATATTGAAGAAAAAGTCTTTTTGAAACAGAAATAATCTGAAATACGATACAATCTATCCCAAAATCGGGATGTCACAGAGTACATGAGCGTCTATACCAGAATACAGTCTACTACATTGTCTAGGGAATAAAACGAAAATACAGATAGAGATAGTGAAGGAGGGTCAAGGCCTGCGAACGCCATGCAGCTACCTCGATAGTGTTCGGGATCTAACTCCTCAATCAGCAGATGCCGTGACCAGAAGCGCCTGAATCTGCATACGAGGTGCAGGGAGTAAATTGAGTACAACTAACTCAACAAGTAACAATCCAACCTTTGGACTAAAAGGTAGTGACGAACTCAAATGGTACAGTTGACAATGGAAATAACAGCGCAAAAACATAGGCATACTTTCACATTAAATAGATAGCTCAAGACAATGAAATACATCAGATCTAAACAATGCGAAGAATATTACTCTGGTATTCCTACATGCCAATGCACATGTTGTACGTGATGCACCATGCAGTCAGCCTCATGTGCTCGAGCTATCAAATTTCAACCACTCGGTACTGTATATGGCCTATACGGTCCAGGGAAGATCCATCCTGGAATATATACATCGCTGACCATAAGTCACCAAGTACCGAGGAAGGCCAATCCATCCTTGTGGAGAAGATCCTTCTCCAGGTATCAAGTGCTTCTAATAAGATCCATGTCCAGAGAAGATCCATCCATCAATAATATCAACCGCCCTCCTTGGGAGCGTGTACAGACTCCGAAGGGGCTCCTATAGCCCAAGTGCTATCATAAAATCAGTATAACCACTGCGTCGTCCAGCCCGATCCCATAACTGTCGCTCATAATCAGACTCTCGAACTCACTCAATCATCGATCTCTCCGGTCCCACTCATGTGCTCAAAATATCATGAAAACTAGGCTGAAACAATCATATAATGTATCAATAAATAACAACTGAAACTGAGATATGATATAAAATGAATGAATGTGATTGATTACTAAATATCAATGAAATCAATAAGGTGACATCAAGAAAACGACCACTATAGGTCCCAACAGTATCGACATAAAGACTAAACATGACATCTAGCATGATTGATAGCTCAATTACTTTATCACATGATAAAAATACGATTATCAATAAGATAGTGTCACTATATAGTGCCATAGAATCAACCAGGTCACAATTCTCACGGTGTACGCCCGCATGCCCATCATTTGGCATGTGCTTCACCTGAATACCAATCATATAATATCTAGCATGATTGATAACTCAATTACTTTATCACATGATGAAAACACGAATTTCAACAAGATAGTGTCAGTATACAATGCCATGGAATCAACCAGGTCACAATTCTCACGGTGCACGCCCGCACGCCCATCACTTGGCATGTGCTTCACCTTAATACCAATCATATAACACATAATTCGGGTTTTCGAACCATCAGAACCAAGTTTGAAAGTGTTACTTACCTCAATCCGGGCAAAACTCTACCTTAAAATTCCTTTGCCTCTCAAATCAGTCTCCAAACGTCCCGAATCTAGCTACAAGCACTACAATACAATTAATATAGGCTAAAGGGATCAATTCCACAAGAAAAATACTAGATTATAGCATAAATCCAAAAATTGCTCAATCCCAGTATCCGGGCCAATGTCTCGAAATCTGACAAAAGCCATAAAACCCAAAAGCACATTCACTCATGAGTTTAACCATATCAAATTTACCAAAATCCAACACCAAATAGTCATTCAAATCCCCAAAATTCATTCTCCAAATCCCTAGCCTCAAACCCCCAAATTTTACCTCAAAACCATACAATTTAGGTAGGAAAATCAATGGGAAAACAAGATTTACGATTAAAAATGAGTACCAAAAGCTTACATCAATAATCCCCTCGAAAATACTCTCCATAATCGCCTAAGTCCCAGTTCAAAATGTTGAAATGGAGCTAAAATCGCGAACCTTTATTTTAAAACATTCAGCCCAGGCTTTTCGCACATGCGGCCACCTATCTGCATCTGCGAAACCACTTTTGCGGTAAAACCTCTTCTTCTGTGGAATTCCACTTAACCAGCTGACTCCACTTTTATGAGCACTGAACCACATCTGCGCATATCGCATGTGCAGAAACTACATCGCAACTGCAGATCCAACCCGCATATGCACCTTTCTACCCGTTTCTGCAACCATCGTAGGTGCGGGAAAATATTAACACCTGTATCCTCTGCTCAACTCTTCCTTGGTCGTTTTTGTGGCTCTTGCCCCACTTCTGCGGGCTTGCACTTACTGTTCCCACTCTGAAAGTGCGGTTACACTAGTAGCGGCAACACTTCGGCTGCTTCACCAATTCAAAACCAAGTCCGTTAACCACCCAAAAATAACCTGAGGCCTCCGGGATCTCAACCAAACATATCAACAAGTCCTAAATCACGATACGAACTTAGTCGAACCCTCATATCATCTCAAACAACAATAAAAACATGAATTATATACGGATTCAAGACTAATGAACTTTGAAATTTCCAAATTTTACAAACGATGATGAAACCTATAAAATCATGTCCGATTGACCTCAAATTTTGCACGCAAGTCATAAATGATACCAAGAACCTAATCCAACCTCCGAAAATCCAATCCGACCCCAATATCAAAAAGTCCACTCCCTGACAAACTTTCCAAAATTTCAACTTTCGCTATTTCATGCCTAATTATACTATGGACCTCCAAATCACAATTCGGACGCACTCCTAAGTCCAAAATCACCTAACAACACTAACAGAACCATCAAAATTCAAATCAGAGGTCGTTTACACATAAGTCGACATTCGGTCAACATTTCCAACTTAAGCTTTCAATTAGGAGACTAGTGTCTTAATTCACTTTGAAATCTCTCCGGACTCTAACCAACTAACCTAGTAAGTCATATAACAGTTGTAGAATACCAAAAGGAGCAGAAAATAGGAGAATGGGGCTATAACTCTCGAAACGACCGATCGGGTCATTATATCCTTCCTATCTTAAACAAACGTTCGTCTTCAAATAGGTTTAGAAACATACCTGGAGTCTCAAATAGGTATAGATATCTGCTCCTCATCTCCCGCTCGGTCTCCCAAGTAGCCTCCTTCACGAGCTGACCTCTCCACTGCACCTTCACTAAAGCTATATCCTTTGACCTCAACTTTTGAATTTGCCGATCCAAAACGGCTACCGACTCCACGTCATAAGTCAAATGACCATCCAACAGGACTGCGATGAAATCCAAACATGAGATGGATAGCCGATATACTTTCGGAGAATAGAAACATGAAATAGTGGATGCATACTCGACAAGCTAGGTGGCAAGGCAAGCTTGTAAGCCACCTCCACAATCCTCTAAAGTACCTTAAAAGGCCAAATTAACCGAGGTCTCAACTTTCCCTTCTTTCCGAACCTCATAATACCATTCAAGGGTGATACCTTTAACAGAACCTTCTCCCCGACCATATGAGACACATCACGAATGTTGACACCCAATTTTTCCCTATATATTTTTAATACATATATATACTTTCAAAATAGCATATATGCATATATATAGGCATGCATAAGCATTTTTTAATAATTTTTCTATAATTTTAAAGGGTTCAAATTGATTTATTTCTTTCCTTTTTACTTATAAATTTTCCAATAATTATTCTTCAAATTTGTTTTTGTGGTGATTTAGTCATCTAAATTCTATATTTATGACA
Source organism: Nicotiana glauca (assembly GCA_026770625.1). Taxonomy (NCBI): domain Eukaryota; kingdom Viridiplantae; phylum Streptophyta; class Magnoliopsida; order Solanales; family Solanaceae; genus Nicotiana; species Nicotiana glauca. Next base: position 107,038 of record MU676790.1, on the reverse strand, counting down.
AAATATTGTTTAAATATTTTTTATATATTTTTTATAATTGCATTTACATTTTTAAGTTAATTCGCTTATATTAGCAATACTAGCCCTATTAATGTATAATTACATTGCTGATGCATAAAATGATCTTTTATATTTCTAAAATGGTAAATAACTATTTTAAATCATTTTAGTATACGAAATTATTTTTTTAGAAATCATTTATCATTTCTTATAAATTATATAGTGTTAAAATAGCTATTTAAAATCTAGCCTAATTTCATTTAAATTTCAGCCCCAATACACAGTCAAATTTTTTATTAAATTACCCAAGAACAATACCCGTCTGACCCTAACAAACCTATCCGACCTGACTCTTGTTAGATCCTGGTCGTTGATCATTTTGATCAACGGTCCGGATCTTCCATTAGCTAAAATAAACTAACTTATGCCCCCCAACCCCTAACCATTTTCCACCTTACACCACCGCACTAAAATCCTCTCTGCTCCCAAACGCTCTCACCCTAACCCTAACCCTAATCCACAATCTCACTGACCCCCATCTATGGCTATCTCTGGTAACCTCTCACCACCTCTCAGGCCTCTAATAGCCTCTCTCCTGTCATGTCTGCCATCTCTAAGGCCCTCAAGGGACCAGGGCTATGTCGCTTGCATCTAGGGTTCATCTCTCGCCTGTTCCAGACCATGTGATTTTGAGTGAGATCGTCCTATATTAGCCACAATTTATGGATTTCTAATAGGTTTCTTCATCTCTGTATGGTTCTCTTCGAACCCCTAATGTCTTTTTTAGAAACCTCCTACATCTGTACATATCTAAGTCGATTTGAGTTTGTTTCCTATGAGTTTTACAATAGCCTTGAGATTCTTTATAAGAATTGTATGGTTTCAAGTGATTTTTATCTTTTTCTAAAATTAAGGTTTTCGAAATTTCTTTTTAAAATTTATTCGATGATTCTTTGTGTTTAAACGTCTGCTTCTTATACATTTTTTGACTGATTTTATGAACCTGCTACAACCCTAGCCTATTTGTACTTAAACCCCTAATTTTTTGGGGTTCTTCATTTGATTTCTGGATATTGGTACATCTGATTATGTTCTTGTCTTGGGTTCTTGTGACTTCTCATGATTTTCTTGTCCTAATATGCTTCTACTGAATTTTCCTAGTTCGAACTTTCACTGATATTATGTACTTGTGTTCATACTGACCATTCGTGCAAGACTTGTATACTTCTTCTTGAATCAGTGTTGTTTAACTTTTGTTTTGTTAAAATTATGTAACGATTCCTGACTACTCATACTTTACCTTATTTTTATATTATAAGCATGATGCTTCTTCCATGACTTTCTCTTGGACTGAACCCGTGATTATTCTGAATCCCTTAATCCCTGGTTTAATTTGAATACTTTCCTTTAAACGTTTGATTTTTACCTCTTTACTCAATTTGATTGAATTTGCCTGCCTTAATTGTTTTTCCCTACCTTGTTTGTATTCCGATGATTGTTACTGAGTCATTTCCTTAATTAAACTGATGTGCATTTACCCCTAATTACCTATTCTATACCTAAACTTTACTTTATTTTTTTCCTTAAATACTTAGTATGTTTTACCTTAGATTGAATTGTCCCTTGATTAAGGGAGGATCTTGTTGATTTATGTACGACTTCCCTGATTTACTACTTAATTGATCTCTTACCTTATGTGTCAAGCTTTTGATTATGATGTAAAGCTCCTCTTCTTTTAAGTTCAAAGGGAATAACAGCGAACACTAGTTCAAAAACTCTCTCTTATACTTAAGCTTTCTGCTCTTTTCTGTTACTTGCTACTTCTATTGAACTAGCCGACTATAAGACAAGGCTAGTTATTGCACTACACTACTCTATACTTTGTGTCTGCTCTCCTTAACCGGTATGTCCCTAATTAAGTTTTGAAAATCCAGCCCTATGTGTTTCATTCATGCATTAGTCCATCAATTGTGATTTCAACTTGTATTCATGTTTATCTCTTTGCTCAACATGTCTAAAGTTCTATCCTGTTCAGTGTATGTTTTACATTCTTCCCTCTCTCCTGCTTACTCCTTTGCTTAATATTTCTAAAATTCTATCATGTTCAATGCATGTTTTACACTCTGCTTACTTCTTTACTTAGCATGTCCAGATTATATGTTTAAATCCTGTTCTAGACAGGCAAACTATTATTTATGTTCTAAACTATTTACTAAGTCTCCAAGATCCTAAGTGTGTATGCAGTTTGTGACTTTATGTTTCTACTATCCCTATCCATGTACCCTGAAGTGATTCTTATGTGCCACAATCCTTTCATTCCCATGTGAAGTTCTGTTATTAAGTGTTCTGAATATGACCAATTGATTGTCTGTTGTTTGATACTCTTCTCAAACTATCTTTTACCACTAAGTTATGTCCTATTTTCTAAAAAATCTTTCCTACTTTTGAAGTCATCTCTGTACTATTTTCAAAACAAAACTATGTCAAACGTTCTCACAGTACTCCTAGAATATTAGGTTCTACCCCTTTGGCATGTGTACTTTCTTGAGATCCTTGAGATTTCTCTAAACTCTGGCATGTTAGAGCTGGTCTTTCCACACTACACTTAAATCAGTTCTTATTTTAGAAAAGTCTAGGTGTGAGCACTGCCCGAGATCCTTGAGGTCCTTAGGGAACTCTAACACACCTAGACAAGATATTATCTATGGAACCTTGGCATTTGAGGCTATTGGAGGCTTGGGGAAGTCATTTGGGCCTGCTTCAGGCTCTCTATAGTTAACTTCTTTTTTAATTGTTCATGTAATTTATTTAGCTGGTCTGTAATAATTATTGGTAAACAACATTGGGGTGATTAGTGAAAAGGGTTGGGTAGCTACATATCTGTTGGGTAACTCGAGTAGATACTATGCCTATAGGATAATGTTAATACTTTGCTATGTTTGTTTTTCTTTCACGATATTAGAAATCATGCCTATGGGATCTAAATGGATTCAATAATAGAAACCATGTCTATAGGTTTAAGGTCAGTTTTATAATTAGATACCATGCATGTAGAGTGTAAAGTGATTGAGTTCAATTTCTGCTACTGCATGTATTTACACTCGTCTCACTAGACATCATGCCTATAAGTTTGAAAATCAGCTCTTAACAATTAGATACCATGCCTATAGGAATTAAAATCAGAAATCCTGCCTATAAAACTTAAAATCAATTTAGTTAAACAAATCAGTTTAATCCATGTTAATTCTTTTTGAATTGGTTTAATCAATTGTCCGCTTCTTTAATGAGTTTTCAAACACTACCTTAATTTACTACCGCTAGAAAATATGTCTATAGGATCTCAAATATCCGTTTAAAATTGTTCGCTGTTTTAATGCATCAATGTAGATATCATGCTCTTAGGACATCACTGTTCTGCGTCTAGGCAAGCCTATAGGGCGATTTAAATTCTGCAAATCTAAAACTGTGCTTATGTTATTCAAAACTATCCAGATTTAACATGTTTACATCAGTAGGCAAACCAAATAGGGCTTTGACACTTTTTCCTAATTCAATACTATTAATCCCTACTCACCTAGATATCATGTTCTAGGATTTTCTCTTAAAGTACCTTACTATTATTTGAAGGCGTGCATTTACTCGTTATATTTGTGGAGGTAACTGTAGGCCTATAACTTGTTCCTTTTAAATGCAGTCCTAACTAATCTTGATTGACGTCTAAACTTTTATCCTTTTAAAACCTTAGGATGGTCTAGAACTGTCCAAAAATAGAGGTCCTAAAATACCTCCAGGGCCACGAGGAAGGGACGGGTAGTGCATGCATAGGACATTTTTAAGGTTGCTAGAACGCTTTAGGCTATGACCAAGGGTGGGAATTGGGTAGAAAGGGATATGGTGACTACGCGCTAATGTCATGTGTAGCGCCTCATTGAGGAGTATTTACCGGGCATTGTGTGGGGTGATCCTATAGGCTAACCAACCTAGGACCCCTTTTCCCAATTTCTGATGTTTAAACTTTACTTTTTTGTATGCAACTTGTTCAAATTATTTGAGTCATACAATGTCCAACATGCTTTTATTTTCAATTATGTGTTTCAACTATTTATTTGTTAAAGGACTAGTTCATAAGTATAAGTTCAGTCGCGACCCACCATTGTGGACCGAGAGGGGTGCCTAACACATTTCCTTCAAGGTTATTTTGAGCCCTTACCCTAAATCTCTAGTAATGCAACAAATCTAAGAGTTAATCACTCTAGGTGCCCTAACGCCCCATAATTCGTTAGGTGGTGACTCTTCAAAATACCCAAATTCCCCAAAAGGAAATGAGTTATTACCCCCATGAATGTCAAAACCAGGACTTCCCCGTCCTTAAAAAGGGGAAAAAGGGGGCGCGATAGCATGTTGACTCTGTTGGGGATACCTTTAGGCTCTTACCATAACGAACTTATCTTTGATGAATTAGTCCAAGCATGCTTTATCCCGTATCATTTCCCCTTATTTGAATTTAACTGTCTATTTTCTTTTAAGCCTTTATGATTCTTTATTACTGTAACTGACTTGTCTCTTTGTTTTCTTTTTCGTAACTGTCTTTCAATTATTTAAATATCGCATTTATTTTTCAACGTGCAAATACTTGACTACATGCTATTAATTACTGCATAAATCATGCTCCACATCATATTTCACTCGTATGTATCAAATCCTATAGCAATGCTTCATGAGTGGTTGCGCTCTTCCTATTTATTACCCTTAAATTTGAAAAGGCTTATTTGCAGTAAAACTAGTCCATCAGCGGTGCAGTCAACAGTTTCGTGCCTTTCCCCCTCAAGTTTTTCGCGTGAGGGTACAAGTCTAAACCCCCATAGTAACCTTACTCTGGTCAAAATTGTGCATGCATCATGGTTAAATCTAGTCGGATCAATATTTTTTTCACATAATGATCCTTTAAGATAAGCCTTATCTAAAAGTCCATCGGGGTTTCCATAATCCCAACGGACACAACCGCGTTCTATGCATTAATTTGGAGAACTAAATGCTGATATACTGATCATGAATGTATAAATAGTCGAGTCTGGTAGGGGAAAGGCCTAACCCTTTTTGTTTTGCAGAAAATGAGGTACGAGGTCCCAAAATTTGGTATTGTTAGCAATATCCCACCATTGCTGCTATATTGGTGGGAGGACCTTTCCTCGAGTGAGAAGAAACACATAAAATAAAGTACCTGGGAAACTTGCCTTCCCTGCTAGACTTTGAGCCAAACAACAAGTTGATCGAGGCTGCCACTTTGTTCTGAGACAATGAAAGGGCCGTGTTCTGTTTCGGTAACATAGAAATAACACCACATCTAGAAGAAATTGGAGGGCTTTCAGGGTTGATTCGGGATAGTCCTGGGCTATAGGTACTAGAAAACCATATCGGCAAAGCATTTTTAAAGATGATGGGGTTGAAGAAGAATGTTGACCTAGTGTGCCTGAAGGAATATTACATACACTTCAAATATCTGTATGAGAGGTATGGCCATAGCAAGTCCTACTATACCTACCATGATGATCTCTCTCTCATTTCTTTTGGCCACATCCACCATAGGGTGTTCGTGTTCATCGTATGCTTCCTAGGCCTGATAGTATTCCCTATTAAAAAGGAAAGAATCCATACTAGGTTTGGCCATGGTCACCAAGACTTTGATGGAAAGGATAAATGGACAGACATACACCATAGTCCCCATAATCATAGCCGACATCTACAAGGCTCTGGAGCGCTGTCAAAAAGGGGTCAAGCATTTTGAGGGTTGTAACTTGTTGCTGCAGTTGTGGTTGTTGGAACATTTCGAAAAGGTCACTATCACCAAGAATTTCCGCGAAGGGCTTGGAACTACCATATTGCCTTCCATCACCCCAAGCGGATGACTTACATCCCAGACAGGTTTGCTCAGCCGGAAAGTGCCAAAGAATGGGTAGAGTTCTTTGACAATCTGACCGATGTTTGAATGGTTCCCAACAGACAAATTCATCATCAGATCTAGGGACGCTCCAAACCTGGTGCTGATTAGGTTGAGAGGGATATACCCTTATGTCCCTATCCGATTTATGAGGCAAGCATGCATGAAATAGGTTGTACCAAGGGTTGCCAAGATGAATCATTTTAGGGAAGACTTTCAAGATGATGACGTCCCTTACAAATGCCAAGCTCAGCACATGTGCCACTGCAAGATCATTGTGAAAAAGAACACTATTAATCCAGACAGGTATCATGTGGGGTGTGAACCTCTCTACCCAATATGGTTAGAGGACAATCTAAAAGGAATGGTGATACCATGAGCCGGTCGAGGGAATAGGATCATAGATGAAGAAGCTAAAGCTCAAGTCAAATACAATAGGCTGCGCAAGAGGGTCCACGACTCTGAGATTGAGTACCGGGAAATACATGAGAGGAATGTGAGGTTGATCGAAGAATGGAAATAAATGGCAGTCACTTCCTATAGGAAATTAGATATCAGGAGAGAGGAATAGTGGAGCTGGTAAAGTCTTAAAGAGGATTGAAGATTGCCAGAACGCTGAAGTAGGACATCTGGCAATAGCCTACTTGTTGCTAGGTCTATGCGAGATGGGGGATCTATATGATGGAGTCAGGAAAATCGAATTTGGTGAAGGTCCTTCTGGGACCAAATAGGCTAGATTTATTTGTGTTCCTAAAAATATAATTAGGCCAAGTGCAGTAGTGACTTATTTTTCTATTATCTTAGTGTCGTTTTGGGATTCGTTTATTTTTATATTATGAAATGAAGAATTTATTGGCATTTAAAGTTCTGCAAATCTATTTGTCGCTAGGCCTACCTCGGGCACAACAAGGCTCCTAAATTAAGACACGAATTTATATTTTCGCAATATGTGTTTAAATACTACAAACATTTTAAAATCCTCACTAACTTATTACCTTTTGTTTTTCATTATTTTGATTATTCCCATCCCCTTAGGTTGGTTCACTCATACTAGCCTCATAAGTGTATCATACCAGATCTATAGGCCCTCCACCTCCTCCTCCTCCAAGCAATTCGAAAGGCAAAAGAAAAGCAAAAATAGACGACTTGAGTGGTATCTGAAAGGAAAATGTTGAGAATGCAGAAACTTCAGATGGACGGAGCACTCCAGCACTGAATGACCTGGTATTGAGATTGGAACAAAAGATATTGGAATTTCAAGGAGAAATTGAGCAGGTTCGCAACTTGGCAAACTTGTCGCTCACCCTGATTATCCCCGACATCAACCAACAGAACACAAAGAACCCTGCACCGTCCCAAAACACACAAAAACAACATCCACAAAGTCCTCCCGCACCAAATTAATATGCAACTCCACCCCAGAATCCCAAACCATTACCAATACCAACTCCATTACAACACCACCATCAACCAATTCAGTACACACCAACCACTACCTACCACACCCCCCAAAACATACTACAACTCATTGTCGATCCCCAAAACTCCACCAATGACCATTATGACACCCAAGTCCCTAGAACCCATCAGAGCAACCCTATATATGTGGAAACAGTACCTCACTCTATCCAACTGAACTCCTATACACTGGAATCCTCCGAAAAGGACCTACTCATTAAAAACATGGCTGAAGAGCTCAAGAAGTTGGCGAGCCCTGTTCAGGGTATCGAATGCGACAAAGGAATATAAGGCTTGAACTATGAAGACTTATGCATACAGCCAGATGTAGAACTACCATATGGGTACAAACTCCCCAAATTCGAGATGTTTGACGGCGCAGGTGATCCCATGGTTCATTTGAAGACTTATTGTGACAAGCTTGCTGGGGTCGGAAAGGATGAAAATATCTGGATGAAACTCTTTATGAGGAGTCTTAAGGGAGATGCTTTGTCCTAGTATAACGGTCGGGATCCTAAGAGATGGTACAGTTGGGTAAGTATGGCATCTGATTTCATGGACCGGTTCAGATTCAACAAAGAAAATGCACCAGATATTTTCTACATCCAGAATCTCAAGAAGAAACCCATCAAGACTTTCCGTGAATACGCTACCCGTTAGAGATCGGAGCCTAGGATCCACAGTACTATGAAAGATTGATGATTATTGAAAATCATAAGTTCTCCAATATCATCAAACTTAGGGAAAGAATAGAAAAAGGAATCAAAAGTGGGATGGTAACAAATTTTGAGGAACTACACGCCACGAATAAGGTATTGAAATCAGGCGGCATATCAAAGAAGAAAGATGTTGGGACAGTGATGGTGGGTCAAGGCCCAAAATCTCCACACACTTATCAAACACATCCACCCACATATCAAACACCTCTGCCCACATATCAAACACCTCCACCCACATATCAAACACCTCCACACACATATCAAACACTTCCACCCATGTACCAGGCACCACCACCCACATATCAACCCTCATCCCCTAGATACTCCCAAATAACTATTGTGAATCATACCTATAACTCCCAACCGTATCATTTCCAGTCACCATCAGCTCACCAAAATTATCCAAGGCCAAGACCCAACTTCAACCACAAACCACCCAGACAATACACCGCCACTCCTGAGCCCATCGACCAGTTGTACAAGAGGTTGAAAGCCATGGGTTACATCACTCTTGTTCCCGTTGTGGCATTAGAAAATCCATTCTAATGGGTCAATCCGAACAAAACTTGTGCGTACCATTCCGGTATGAAGGGGCGCACCATTGCTGAGTGACGAACAATAAAGGATAAGATTCAAACGTTGATTGACAACAAGGTCATAAAGGCAAAGGAAGCCACACCTAATGTCCGCAATAACCCCTTCCCTGATCATAGAGGTGGTGGAGTACATGTGATAGAGATGAACGAAGAATGGAACCCTGAGGGGTCGATTGGGCTTATTTGAGAAGGTGATGATTTAAAGTTGCAGTCACACTTACTCCTATCGTGGTACAGACTCAGTCACTAATCGAGGATGAGGTAACTGCATTAGTTCCATTCGAGGTATAGGTGGCTCCGCTTACGGCCACCCCCGCTCCATTTGAAGTAGAAGTGGTCACACCTTTCACAATGACAATATCAACCACACCTCCATTCGATTCAAAAGCAATACCCTGGGATTATGTTGCTGAGGCTCGGCTAAAAGAGAAGGCCAAGGTAGAGGAATCTGACGCTGCACAAGGAATGACTAGTACTGGAAGAGTCTATACACCTGAACATTTGGGAGGTTCAAGTAAGGATACCACTACTAGGCAGCCTATCATTGAGACAGGGCCAGATGACCTGTGGAGGAAAGTACAAGCAAAGGAGTATTCCATCATTGACCATCTGAACAAAACCCCTACTCAGATATCTATCATGTCACTGTTGCAAAAGTTAGAGGCACATAAGAACACTTTAATGAAAGTACTGAGCGAGGCTTATGTACCTAATAACATCACTGGTGGAGAAATGGCCAATATGGTAGGGCAAGTAGTGGAATGTCATAAGATTCTTCCATAAAGATGAGCTACCGCCTAAGGGGTTGAATCACAATCGGGCATTGTATATCACAGTTCAATTTGAAGACAAATTCATTGCTAGGGTTCTAGTTGACAGAGGTTCAAGCCTAAATATTTGTCCATTATACACTCTAAAAAGGTTGGACAAAGGTTTCCATAAAATACGGGCAGGAAGCATGAACGTGAAAGCTTTTGATGGGTCTCAAAGGGCCACGATCGTGGAAATCAACCTTTGACAGATGGGGCAAACTTGGTTCGATGCTGAATTTTAGGTGCTCAACTTACCGGCCTCATATAATCTTCTGTTGGGCCGACCATCGATACATGCTGTAGGAGTCGTGCCCTCCACACTACATGAAGCCGTGAAGTTCGAATGGAATCGTCAGGAGGTGATCATTTATGGAGATAGAAGTAACCCCATCTACACCAGTCAAACCATCCCGGCCCATTAGACATGGAAGAAGGATAGGAGGGCAAACCTATCTTCACATTGAATGCGTCAATGCCGAAGGATAAATGGTGGAGTAGTAAAATAGAAAGCATATTGGCCTGGTCTGGATATGAACCTGACAAAGGGTTCAGAAAGAACCTCCAAGGTTTCACTAAACCGATAGAGCTGAAAATTCATGGTACCACCTTTGGGTTCGGATACTAGTACACATGGCAAGAGTATAGAAATTGGTCGCCTCCATAGCATGGACCATATTACCCTTGAGCAACCAGTAACACGCTTGGAACAAGATTTTTACCAAGCTTCTCTAACCAATCTTTCATTTCTCAGAAATGTTTCAAAGAATCAAATTGATACGATAGAGGGGGCTGCAGAAGAGAAAGCACTAGCTGGGTTGAAGAATTTGTTTTTAGAGGATGAAGACATGGACTGCAATGCCATAATTGAGGAGGAGGAAGAAGAAGAAGGCCTCACTATTCAGACGTAAAGAAGGGAGTTATTCTCAGGAATTGGGCCGCCACACCATCCCGAGCCCGCCGAGTCCCTGGGTAGCTTGGCAGATTTTACTTTTATAGCCATTCTAGGCATTTAAGATTTCCAGTAATTTTGTTTTAAGACTTACTTGTTTCAAAATAAATGCCTGATTCATTGAGCCGTACTTGTTTGGATGATTGTTTAGTCTTAATCAAATGCATTTCCTCTTTATTATTCATTACTATTTTTATACTTTTTCTTTCTACAACGTTATTATTACTTTTCCTGATGAACCAGTGACTGTGACATATAATGAGGCAACGCAACATAAGAATAGTGATTCAGATAAAGAAGATGAGATACCCCAGGAAATTGTCAGGGAGGTTGAAAATTTTGAGAATAAGCCTAAGTCCAATCTGGACGAAACCGAAGCAGTAAATTTGGGAGACGCCGAGACCGTCAAGGAGACTCGCATCCGCATTCACTTGTCACAAATAGAGAAGGAAGAGTACATTTATTTCCTAAAAGAGTATGGGGACATTTTCGCATGGTCGTCTGATGATATGACTGGTTTGAGCACGTCCATAGTGGCTCACAAGTTGACCACTAATCCCATGTGTCCGCCAGTGAAGCAGAAACTCAAAAAGTTTAAACCAGACATGAGTTTGAAAATCAAGGAGGAAGTTACCAAGCAGATCAAAGCCAAACTTCTCGAGGTGGTTGAATACCCAACTTGGTTAGCTAACATTGTGCCAGTTTTGAAGAAGGATGGGAAGGTGAAAGTATGTGTAGACTATCAGGATTTAAATAGAGAAAGTCTCAAGGACGACTTCCCACTACCAAACATACATAATTTAATCGACAAATACACCAAGCATGAACTCCAATCCTTTGTGGATTTCTTTGTAGGTTATCACCAGATCTGGATGGATGAAGAAGATGTAGAGAAACTAGCTTTTATCACACCTTGGGGGTATACTGTTACAAGATGATGCCATTTGGTGTAAAGAATGCTTGGGATACTTACATGAGAGCCATGACAACCATCTTCCATGATATGATACACAAGGAAATAGAGGTATATGTGGACGACGTCATCATCAAATCCAAAAGGGCCGCAGATCACATAGCAGACCTGAGAAGGTTCTTTGACAGTCTAAGAAGGTACAACTTCAAACTGAACCCTACAAAGTGTGCATTCAGGGTTCTCGTAGAAAAGTTATTGGTTCATTAGTTGTCGAGGGATCGAGCTAGATCTATCTAAAGTCAAGGCTATTCAGGAGTTACCACCACCTAAGAGCAAAAAGGACGTGATGAGCTTTCTAGGATGTGTCAACTATATCAGCTGCTTCATAGCACAATCCACAATTATATGTGAACCAATCTTCAAGATGCTGAGAAAAGCTACTGAAACAAGATGGACAGAGGATTGTCAGAAAGCTTTTGACAAGATCAAGGAGTACCTGTCCACACCGCCAGTTCTGGTCCCGCCAGAACTAGGACAACCTTTGTTACTCCATCTATCTATATTGGATGGAGCCTTCGGATATGTTTTAGGATAACATGATGAGACAGGAAGGCAGGAGTAGGCCATATACTATATGAGTAAGAAGTTCACACCTTACGAAGCACGGTACTCTCTGCTGGAACACACTTGTTGTGCTTTGACCTGGATATCTCAGAAATTGAGGCACTACTTCTATGCCTACACTACATACCTCATATCCAGGATGGACCCTCTAAAGTATATATTCCAAAAATCTATGCCGACTAGAAAGTTGGCCAAATGGAAGATAATATTAAGTGAGTTCAATTTCATTTATATAACTCAAAAGGCGATCAAAAGACTAGCATTGGCGGACCATCTTGCTGAATATTTAGTGGGAGGAGCATACGAACCTTTGAAAATATATTTTCCTAATGAAGAAGTATCATTCGTATGAGGACATTATTGAATCATATGACGGTTGGAGGATGTTCATTGATGGAATTGCAAATTTCAAAGGAGTGGGCTTTGGAGCAGTCTTAGTATCAGAAACATGTCAACATTATCCGGTATCTGCTAAACTCAGATTTCCATGCACCAACAATATGGCAGAGTATGAAGCCTGCATACTAGAGCTCTATATGGCAGTCGACATGAACATCCAAAAGTTGCTGGTAATCGATGATTCAGATTTGCTTGTGCATCAGGTACAAAGAGAGTGGGCCACTAAGAATTCCAAGATATTGCCATATATGCACCATGTGCAGGAATTGAGGAAAAGGTTCACGAAGATAAAATTCCGACATGTGCCCAGAATTCAGGATGAGTTTGCCGATGCGTTGGCCACTTTGTCATCTATGATACAACATCCAGATAAGAATTATATTTATCTCATTCCGGTGAAGATCCATAATCATCCAAAATATTATGCTCATGTTGAAGAAGAGACGGATGGAAAGCCTTGGTTCTGTGACATCAAGGAGTACTTATCGAAGGGAGAATATCCGAAGCATGAAAATCACACTAAAAACGCACACTCCGGAGATTGTCCAATTACTTCTTTCACAACAGAGGAAAGTTGTACAGAAGAACTCCCGATTTGGGTTTGCTAAAATATGTCAACGCAAAGGAAGCTTCTAAGCTACTTGAGGAGGTACATGCCGGGACCTGCGGCCCGCACATGAATTGATTTGTCTTGGCTAAGAAGATACTTAGGGCCGATTACTTTTGGATGACCATAGAAACAAATTGCATCCAGTATGTCGGCAAGTGCTTTCACTGCCAGGTGCATGCCGATATGATAAAAGTGCCGCCAAACGAGCTCAATACAACATGCTCACCTTGGCCATTCGCCACCCGGGGAATGGATGTTATTGGTCCGATTGAGCACATCGGTTCAAACAAACATAGGTTTATTCTAGTAGCCATTGATTACTTCACGAAATAGGTAGAAGCCACATCTTACAAAGTTGTAACCAAGAAAGACATCGCAGATTTTGTTAAGGATCGTATTGTTTGCTGATTCAGAGTTCCCGAGTCCATTATTCCTGATAATGCTGCCAATCTCAACACTGATCTGATGAAAGCTATGTGTAAAACTTTCAAAATTAAGCATAATAATTTCACAGCCTACAGACCTCAGATGAATGGAGCCGTAGAAGCCGCCAACAAAAACATCAAGCAAATACTAAGGAAGATGGTCGAGAACCACAAATAATGGCACGAGAAGTTACCTGTTGCTTTATTGGGATACCACACTACGGTTTGCACATCAACCAGGGAAACTCCCTACATGTTGGTTTATGGTACCGAGGCTGTCATCCCAACCGAGATAGAGATTCATTCTTTAAGAGTCATACAAGAAGTTGAACTCAATAATGCAGAGTGGATAAAGAGCCGCTATGAACAATTGGCCCTTATAGATGGAAAGAGGATGAACGCAGTATGTCACGACCAACTTTATCATAACAGAATGTCCAGAGCTTTCAACAAAAGGGTCAAACCAAGGAAATTTGCACCAGGTCAGTTGGTGCTGAAGAAGATCTTCCCACATCAAGATGAAGCCAAAGGGAAATTCTCTCTCAACTGGCAAGGTTCGTACATGGTTCACAAGGTGCTAACAGGAGAAGCACTCATACTCATAGAAATGGATTGAGAAATCTAGGCAAAATCGATCAATTCCGACGCAGTTAAGAGATACAATGCTTAGATTATTTATATTTTTTCTCACATGATGTAATTAAACTACGCTTGACCTGATTCCCATTTAAGAGGGGATACGTAGGCAGCCTTATGGGTTCGGTCATATCATAATAAAATATTTATTCCCCCTAAGATCAGAAACTAGGGCAGAATTTTGAGGAGGACCCTCAAAATTCTGAAGCAAGTCCAGCCTACTCCAATATGTGTCAAACGGTCAGTAATCAGTTAAGAAACTGGGGCAGAATTTTGAGAAGGATTCTGAAAATTCCGAAGAAGGTTCAGCTAGGCCTATTATCTGTAAATAGTTGAAAGATCATCTACCAAACTGGGGCAGAATTTTGAGGAGGACCCTCAAAATTCCAATATAAGAGAGTTGCAATGCCTTTGAGATATTTTATAGGCACTAGTTCATTTAAAATTACTTGATATATCAATACGCTTCTAAAATAACTCTATTTATATCAATGATTGCATATTTTTCGAAAACTCTATTTTCATAACAGTCAGGTGTTACTAAGGGGAACTCGAAAGGGCTTTCAGAACAGAGCAAAGCAAGGCCGACAGACGAAGCACGAACCAAACTCCCTTCACAAAACTTATAATTTTTCTTTGAACGCAGGCACATTTGACGTAATGATAGCATTCACAAACATGTATACAAAGAGATCACTATCAATCAGGCAATCAGATATTGAATATATCTCCAACTGAGAAATATGCAACTTTTATTTGCTACTTGCCATTTGCTTGAGGCTAATCTCTGCCTCCATATTCGCATGAGGCTAATCCTTGCCTCAATATCTGCATGAGGCTAATCCTTGCCTCCCTATTCCTATGAGGCTAATCCTTGCCTCCCTATTTGCATGAGGCTAATCCTTGCCTCCCTATCTATATGAGGTTAATCTCTGCCTCCACATTCGCATGAGGCTAATCCTTGCCTCCATATCTGCATGAGGCTAATCCTTACCTCCCTACCTTCATGAGGCTAATCTTTGCCTCCATATCCGCACGAGGCTAATCCTTGCCTCCCTATTTGCATGAGTCTAATCCATGCCTCCACACGTGCATGAGGCTAATCCTTGCCTCCCTATCTGTATGAGGCTAATCCCTGCCTCCACATTCGCATGAGGCTAATCCTTGCCTCAATATTTGCATGAGGCTAATCCTTGCTTCCCTACCTGCATGAGGCTAATCCCTACCTCTATAGCTGCATGAGGCTAATCCCTGCCTTCATACCTACATGAGGCTAATCTCGCCCTCCATACTTGCATGAGCTAATCCTTGACTCCCTATTTTCATGAGGCTAATTCCTGCCTCCATCTGCATGAGGCTAATCCCTGCCTCCATATCTGCACGAGGCTAATCCTTGCCTCTATATCTGCACGAGGCTAATCCCCGCCTCCATATCTACATGAGGCTAACCCCTGCCACCCTATTTTCATGAGGCTAATCCCTGCCTCTATATGCATGAGGCTAATCCCCACCTCCCTATTTGCATGAGGCTAATCCTTGCCTCCCTATCTGCATGAGGCTAATCCTTGCCTCCCTATCTGCACGAGGCTAATTCTTACCTCCCTATTTGCATGAGGCTGACCCTTGCCTCCATATTTGCATAAGGCTAACCCTTGCCTCTATCCGCATAGGACTAAGCATTGTCCCTCTTTGCACAAATATTTCTCTATTTCTGGTACTATTTATTTACTTTTCAATCGGGCTAAGCTCTACCCTCTATTTCAGAAGACTAATATTTTGTCTTGTTGACATCATTATTATTGCATATCATGGGCTAAAATATCACTAATCTATCCAAAGACGTCATAGTTTAAAAGGCATCATCTGCCGGAAGACACCACGCCATGGCTTGAGGATCCCTCAAATTTATCATTATTCAAAGGCGTCATGGTTAGGAGGCACCATCTTTATGGCCTGAGAACACCATTTCATGGCCTGCGAATCCCTCACTAAACAATTTATGGCCCGGGACGTCATGGTTCAAGGACGTCATCTTTAACCATCCTAAGACAACCTTCATGGTCCAAAAGGGAATTTGCATCCTGTTTTAAAATTTTGCAAATACATGTTTGTAGCATCTTTTAGTTGCAGGTAACCAGTAAGCAACCGATATCCTAGCAGGAGCGATCTCGATCTAGTTCCTTCAACTGCCTCAAACCTTAATCGCTCACCATAGTCGTTTTTGCGTCCCGTCCCCGTTCTTGTAATGACTTCATCGGTATATTCCGCCAATGAATCCAGAACTATACATGGCCTGATTCCTGTAAAACTAGGGATGTGTAGGCAACACAAAGATCAGAGTCCGGACTCTATCTTTCAAAACATCCCGTCCGGTCAAAATTGGTCGTCATTTCTTTACCCGAAAACTTTTTCATCCTTTCCGGGTAAAGAGGGGCAGGTTGATACCCAATTTTTTCCTATATATTTTTAATACGTATATATACTTTCAAAATAGCATATATGCATATATAAGCATGCATAAATATTTTTTTATAATCTTAAAGGCTTCAAATTGATTTATTTCGTCCCTTCTTACTTATAAAATTTCCAATAATTATCCTTCAAATTATTATTTTTATGGCAATTTAGTCATCTAAATGCTATATTTATGCCAAAATATCTTTTAAATTATTTAATTGCATGTTTTATAATTGCATTTACATTTTTAAGTTAATTCTTATATATTTGCAATACTAGCTCTATTAATGCATAATTACATTGTTGATGCATAAAATGATCTTTTATATTTTTAAAATATTATATAACTATTTTAAATCATTTTAATACACGAAATTATTTTTTTGGAAATCATTTATTATTTCTTATAAATTATATAGTGTTAAAATGTCTATGTAAAATCTAGCCAAATTTCATTTCAATTTCAGCCCCAATACCCAGTCCAGTTTTTTATTAAATTACCCAAGCCCAATACCCGTCTAACCCTAATAAACCTACCCGACCCGTTACCTAAAATAAACTAACATATACCCCCCCCCCAAAACCCTAACCATTTCCCACCTTACACCGCCGCCGTAAAATCCTCTCTGCGCTCAAACGCTCTTACCCTAACCCTAATCCCCAATCTCACTGTTACACCTCCTTTTTACCGAAAGTTTTAATACACCCCGTAAAGGGTGTAATAAAGGAGTTTTTCCAATTAAAGGACAGTCGGGACGGGATTATTTATTTATTTATTCAGAGTCGCCACTTGGGAGATTAATGGTATCCCAAGTCACCGGTTAAATCCTGAACCGAGGAAATATGACTCTGTTAACAGTCTGCGAATCAGAAATTCGGATAAGGAATTCTATTAACCTGGGAGAAGGTGTTAGGCACTCCCGAATTCCGTGGTTCTAGCACGGTCGCTCAACTGTTTTATTTGATTTTATCTGATTTCTATAGATATTCTATTTTTATGTGCCTTTATTAATAACTTGCTTTTATTATTGAATTTTTACCAGAATTGCAACGTCGTGAAAATATATTTCGGACCACACCATACCAGTACGCCTGTGGCCTTTAACACATTTCGACTTCGTTGAGATTTGTATTTGGGTAACATAAATGTGCACCCGTATTTAAGAAAGTAGTATTATTATCAATCGCACCTAAAACGTCTAACGTGTTATATCTTTTGGGAAGGCCCTGAAATTCACTAAACGACCTGTCCCGGAAACTAAGTATTTTAGTAATTAATTACTGAGGGCCTCATAATTGTATATTTGATTTGGCGAGGTTCATCTCATTTTATTATTAAAAGGTCACACCTAAAGTGACTAAGTTTTCTATTAGTTTTTTATCTAAAAGGAAAGAAAATCCTAGTTAATTATTTAAGAACTATTTGAACATTTGTTATTTGAATTCTCATATTTATTGGGTTTTGAAATTGGCCCAAGGATAGAACAAAATACAATCATGCTTAAAATGGATCTGGTATGGCTCAGCTCGTATGAACATGTAATATCAAAATTGGGCTTATTAAGGTCATTACGGCCTGAACTGGGTTGTTCATTTTTTGAATGCTACTCTAAGCCCAAATGTTAACCAAAACAGCATTAAACATTCATCTAATTCAGTTTACCTATGTGTAATCACTAATTTTAAAGAAGATCTAAGATATTACTAAAGTTACAATTATTACTAGAAATGAACTAATGTAAATATACTTAACTCCTATTTGGGCTTTACTGTTTCTAACTAAACTTATTATTAAAATATTACAATTTAACTATCATTAACATCAGTTTTTAACTACTATTATCAATTGAAATTTCATACTCAGATTTGTAAAATTGAAATACCGAAACACTAAAGGATTAAGTGCGTAAAATATTCATTTTTTGTTTATTTGTCAATGTCTAATAATCAAATTATTTCTATATAAAACTAAACAGTAGAAAATTTTCTTCCGATTTGAAGAATGACTGTAGCATCTCCTGAATCTAACAGTTATCCTATCAATACTACGATTCTAAGTTCTAAAAGTATCATTACAAGTACATCACATGAAAAATATAGCAATAACAGTCCAAAAATTAGAATTTAATTACAATTAGACTATTCCTAATGAATACAAAATGCTCTAATAAGATCTATATCTACTAAATTCTAATTACACATGAATGTATATGTTCTTAACAGATTCATTAGTAACAAATTGACTCATTTTCATTGCATATGGCTTGAATTACAGCAGTAGAAGCAATTTGTGTACCTGGAAAATAATGAAATCAATGAGATTTCTAGGTCAAAAGTAACATGAATCAACCACAGCAGTATACAGCAAACTTAATCGGCCTCAAACAACCAGATTTTACCACAACAACAACAGATCAACAGAAAACCAGCAGAATGACAGACCAAACAACAGATTGAAACTCGACTTAACACAATTCCAATTCAGCAGTATTTTGATAGCCAAAACCAAGTATAAGAGAAGTGCAGATTTGAAATTGCATTAGGATCAATTAAACAATGACATTTTTATGATTTTTAGAGTTTTGAAATGATGAAATGTGAGAACTGCAATCGGGAATAGCAGAAATGTTTTAGTAGATTTCATATTTGCCAAAACTTATTGAAAGAGGCCAATGGAGGCCTATTTATAGAGTTTGAAGGGAGGAAAATTTAAAACTCCTGAAATTATCCATTAGTCCCCCCTTTTATTTCAATTGTATCCCTGTTATTTATTTTTATTCGATTATTACCCCCTTATTAATGCAGAATTACCCTTGTTCCCCTATCTAGAATGTTCTATTCTACTGTGTTTTCCCTTTTGCCCCCACTTCTAATTTATATTCACTGAGTTGCCCTTTCATATTGCCCAAACTACCCCTAACTCCTAAGATTAATTACATTTAACCCCTTTTGGTACCCCAAATTGCCCCTGAATCCAAGTCATATTTACCAATTAACCCTACTGTCCTTTACCCTTTTACCCCCATTAAATTGATTAATTTCAGAAACAGCTATAACCAATCGAATCAAATTTAAACTAACAATTCAAATCTAATAACAAACAGAATCAAACTGATAGTTAACAAAAATCGAAAAATTCCAAAATAAAAAATCTAATCATTAATTCTATTAAACCCTAATTTCAATATCAATCTTAAAACAGTCAACACAGAGATAATATTGAAAATTTATCAAAATCTATTTAATCCTATAAAAATTATTTGTTAGGATTTTTATCTTTCAGTTTCAGAAACAATATCAATTTTTAGCACTATTTCAACGGACAAAATCAAGAATCAGAAACAAAAGAACTAAACCAATCAATTTTTAAAGGGCAAACCCTAACTAATAAACCAATCTTACCAAAAGAACATGCAAAAATGTATAAACTACAAAATAGAGAAACAAGAAGAGAAGATAAAAAAGATAAGAGAAAACTTAGCTTTTTCTGACTTTTATTCCTTTCTTTCCTTCTATTCTTCTCTTTCTTTCTTTTTTCCTTTTTTAGTTGAAAAGATTTTTTTTTCCAGAACTTCAGGGGCTTGAATATCGCTTTTCTTGGATTTTGGGTCTCCGGCAGACTTTTATCTATGACATTTGAGTCTTACAGTGGTCTTTGAGACTTAAAGGTTGTAGAAAGGGGTTAAGGATGTTAAGGGGAATATCTGGTGAGATTTTGGTTTAATTTCAGTAAAGTAGTGTTCGCCGGAACTAGGATTCCGGCGACACTAAATTGAATATTCGAAGGAATCTGGACTTATTCGAGGTAAACAGATTAGATGGGTGGGATGAGGAGGCTGAGGTGGTTCTGTGGTGTTAAGGGTGGAATGATTGGCATAAATGGCGTCTCCCGCCGGTAGGGTTCAGGCGGGGTTATGGAGAGAATTGGGGCGGCTAGGGTTTGAATGGGGAAGACGGAAGATATGAAATGAATTAAGGGGTGTAACTTTTGATATATTAAAAGGATACTGATGATCAAGGACCGTTGTATTAAAAGAATCAACGGTTGAGATCCTTTGGAATTTAAAACGACATTATTTGGCTTTAATAAAATTGTGTCCTTGTCCGTTAGATCAAATGCATGAACGGCCTGGATTATTATTACAATACGCCGTCGTTTTCTTTATTAATGGTCTGTGTAACATGACCGTTAGGTCAAACATTTCAACGGTCCAGATCTCTTTGTACTGAAACGGGGTCGTTTAATTGTTTCTGGGCAGACCGGGCAATTATTTTTTGGGCTTGGACAATTTTTTATTTGGGCTATTAATTTTAGTATAATTTTTGTATTAGCCCAAATCTTATTGTATTGTATTTTGTATTTTGCTTTGTATTTNATATCCCGGGCTAAACAGGAATCATGTCAGTGTAGTTCAGGAGTGTCTGGTAGCTGGGACTACCATGAAGCTGTGATTTCACTGCTGTTGCTGCTCTTACTGCTTGTTGACCCCCTTATTATACCATGTAAAGGAAAAAAGAAGCTAGCCTAGGCTATGCCCTATGATTTACAAAAATCCTATCTAATGCCTGGTATCTTGTGTTCTTGTATTGCCTTGATCTTGCATCTTGAATTCTTTCAACGGAATTTTGGTTGTTGCCTTGACTGTGTTTTGAAATATGTGTCCATTCTTCAGGTGGACTCCTGCTTACAAATGCTTTGGAAAAGTATTCCCTTGTTCTCCGGGTGGACTCCTGCTTACGATTGCTTTGAAAAAGTATTCCCTTGTTCTCCAGGTGGGCTCCTGCTTACAAAAATAGACAACCAAAGAAAATTTTCTGCCCCAGTATGGTGACTGGGCATATCATGTTATCAAATATTACAATTTAAAGCTAAAATTCGGATTGTACTTCCCTTGTTTTCCAGGTGGGTGCCTGCTTACTGTATTTGAAAAGATATTCCCTTGTTCTTCAGGTGGGCGCCTGCTTGCTGAATTTGAAATGTATTCCCTTGTTCTTCAGGTGGGCGCCTGCTTGCTGAATTTGAAATACATTCCCTTATTTTTCAGGTGGGTGCCTGCTTGCTATACTTTGGAATGTATTCCCTTGTTCTTCAGGTGGGCTCCTGCTTACAACACTTGAAATGTATTTCCTTGTTCTTCAGGT
>MU676790.1:19834-57536 GCA_026770625.1 Nicotiana glauca | reverse complement strand
CATTTCTCTCATTCTCCGTCTCTCACCCCATCTCTCCCCTTTCAGACCATGAAACCTAGAGCGTCGCCCTCAAATCATGCACCCTCTCCGGCGGCGGCGCCATCCCTAAATCATCCCAAATTAACACCCCAGAATCCTCTCACCCCCCTTTTCCTTAATCTCAAATTACTTTCCCTCGAATCCTAACTGAACCTGTCGAATCTTAAATCAAAGCTCGAACCCTAAATTCTAAAACCCCAAGTTGGCGAGTCTATTTGAAGATATGAGATTGAAGTAGACTTTATTGTGTTTTTATTTGAGAACACACGATAAAGGTCTATTCCGGTCAGAAATCGAAGTTCTCCTTGAAGATGGTTCAAGACTGTGTGTTCGCCTAATTTGATAGGTATTTTTAGTGTTTTCTCTTTTCCATTTTTCTTATCTTCTTCTATTTTCTTCTTTTTATTCCGTTTTCTCAAAATCATCCTTGCATGTGTTTAGTTTTGGTTAAATGTTAATTGTTAACTTCTTTTGTTTTTTTTGGATTCATTAGGTTAGTTTTCGTTTAATTTTTCCCTTTAGTTTTGGGTTGTTAAGAACATTTGGTTCAGCAAGTCCAATTGACTCCGAATTGCCCTTTATTTTTCTGCCTTCTCGATTCTTCTGTTGAATTTCTGACTTGGACTTGGGTCCAAAGAAAAGGGATTAGCCCAGGTCTTGATGGCTTGAACTATTGGGTCAATTTGACCCATGACCCATATATGCCTGGTTTCAGAAGTAAAAAGCAGAGGTTCAAGGGGTAGTTCAGGGATTTAGGCTAGGGGAATCTCTAATAACTGATATAGGAAGCTGCCTTTGGGACTTACTTGAAAATTTGATTTTTACACTAAGGGAATCTACGCAAAAAAAAATTTTGAAAAGGTTTTAGGTGCAAAAACTTAGTTCATTTCTGCAGCCCTAAGACTTGCCTATAAAGGCACTCTTTCTTCAATAACAAGTCAGATTTTAGAGGCAAAAAATCCTAAAAAGTTAAAAACGCCTGAAGTTCTTTTCTTTTCAAGAAAATACTGAAAATTATTTGAGTTTTATACTTGATTTCAAGTTTAATTCCCTTGTCAAAAGTCAAATTTTAAAAGGTTCAAAAGAATTGGTGTAGTTGGGGTTCTGAACATCAGAATTTTGTTTAAAAATTTGAGGCTTGATTTGCTGATTATGTTACTGTTTCATTGCTGGATTAAGTTGATTTCTGCTGCTGTTTATTGTTGATTCTTTACCTCTCTTGTTTTCCCTGTTCATTACCAGGTATTACTTCAAATCGTTGTCAACGAGTGACTAAGAACATGTATTTCGAGTTGAGGCCTGACTGAATACAAGTTGTTTTGGATTTCCTTTTATTTGTTTCTTCTACTCCTTTAAATGTTCTGTAATAGACCCTATATTGTACATGTTAGCTTAGTTATCTTATGCCATTCATGTGTTGTAGAAGTGAACATGTTTGGGGCGTTGATTTTCAGTCTTTTTTTTGTTTGGTTCGAGTGAATGGTGCTAATTTCCTAGATCTCGTTACTGTCAATATTGAGAAAGAGTTAAGTTAGTTTAAGTTCAAGTTTTGTTTGTGTATTTAGATTAGGATTGAATTCAATCATCAATATTTGGGTAATTGAAGTTGATCATGTGTTGTTATTAGCCTTTGAAGTTGCCTTGTGTCTCAATTACTATGTAGTGATGAGAGTTAACAAGTGTATTGTTGGTGTAAATGGTAGTTTACTGATTGAAATAGACTCGATATCGAGTCCTAATTTTTAGCCTTGGTTTTTACAAGGTTTGGATTCACTAAGCCCTGGATTCTTGGCCATGTTCGAAGAAGAACGGTGTGCCAATGCTATCTAGCCTTATGCCTTGAGCCCAGCAGCATGTTCATTTGTTGTTGCTTGATTCACTTGTCCACAACATATTTGACCTGAATTGCACGAGAAATTAATGTCCAGATTTCTGTCTAATTGATCTATGTTCATTTAGTTAATATCCAAGAGTTAAAGAATGTTATTTCAAGCTTTTTAGTTTCAGATAGTTTCGATTGATTTGTGATTAATTAATTTTTGTACCAAATTATTTGATTCCCATGATTGGGCCTAACGTTGGCCCAATTGATGAAAGGTTCTAATTAACTTGGACTGCCTTTTTGCCCGTTTATTCTCTGGGGGCTTGATTCGACATGTGAGCCCAATTTTTTTCGTAGTGGCATTTGCACAAACAAGGGTTCTGAGATATATTTTGTTTAAAATAATTAAACTCTCCTTTATTTGAGGTGCGCCATATTAGATAATGCAATTAGTTTATGGCCCTCAAAAACTAAGTTTAGAAATAATTTGATAGAATAATTTGAGGTGCGCCGTGCCAAAAAAAAGCTCAAAATGCATGGCCCTCATTTAATTAATTTTAAATCCTTAGAAATTGAAGCGTGCCATTCAATTGAATTTTCCATGGCCCTCGCAAAGTTGAAAGTGCGTAGTTGATTTAGGCGCGTTATTTTAAACAATTACATTCCTAATCTCGGGTGTGCATTTATGTGACCCAAATTCAAATCTCAACAATGTTAGATAAAATGTGTCGTGGACCGCGGGTGCATTTATGTGACGTGGTTCAAGGCGTGTTTTAGATGACGTTGAATTTTTCCTAAAAAATAATTAAATAAAAGCGGTTATAAAGTTAAAATTGAACCATAGGTGAAAACATGCATTAAAATTAGATAATAGGCCAATTATGATAGTTTAAGAGACCGTGCTAGAATCACAGAATCCGGGGGTGCCTAACACCTTCCCTCGGGTTAACAGAATTCCTTATTCAGAATTTCTGGCTTGCAGATTTCAAAAGGAAGTCGCATTTTTCCTCGATCTGGGACTTTAAAATAAACCGGTGACTTGGGACACCAGAAAACAAACCATCCCAAGTGGCGACTCTGAATAAAAATGAATATATAATCTCATTTCGAGTAATGTCACTTAAAGTGGAAAAACTCCCTTATACTTCCCTCTTAGGTGGTAAAAATGAGGTGTGACAGTTCCGGCGACTCTGCTGATGATTAAGCACTCAGAACATCGGTTCAGGGTTCAAGAATTCGAGCTTAGCATAATTGTTATAATTGGCTTCTATTTATTATGTGATTTTATTGCATGTTTGAGCCTAATGTGCTAAATGCCGCTTTTTACCGCTTTGATATTTTTTGAACTGTACATAAACTGTGACGAAACCCTTCTCTTCTCATTTTCGGGGATGTGCACGCTGGCGTGACTCCTCTTTCTGTTAGTGTCATAACTTGAAATAAGAAAGAGGCTCGGACAAGTTACAAAGTCGGATGGCCTTTTGGTTCCCGGTACGTAGCCCCCTCCTCAGCTCGAGTTGTTCGCTCAGGTACACAAGTCTAGAACAATATACCCAAGTTTTTTTAGCTTAGAATAACTTAGCCTCATGCCGGATCCCTAGTAGGAACGTTTGTCTGCATCACGTACATTTGACTTTAGAGACTCAACACAGGGGTTGGGTCTGTCTAGAACAGGTATACCCGAAATGAAAAGACCATCCTGATGCATCCTACTTGCTACTTGTGGATTCATTTGCTTCGGATTTGCATGTTGATCGGCTTATCGAATAATAGGATAAAAGTTGAGAAGAAGAAAGTCAATGTGAGGGCTAAAAGAGATAATTGTCTGTTTTTGAAAAATCGATGTCCAAAATATTGAAACTTTACCGAATTTTTTTAAAAAAAAATTATTTTTGGAAAATAGTTGGTTTTTATTTTGTCAAATTTAACCGAATTATGCGGGTCTAATTCTCACCGGATGTGAGATATGTGGGCAAACCTCATCGATTCCGGTCCCAATTTTTAAAAATTGAAAAAGATTTTGCTTTAATACCTTCCTTAGAAACATTTCCTTAGAAAATTCAAAAAAAAAAAAGAATTTTTAAAATCAAAATAGTTTCCTTCTTTTTGAAGTCTTTCATATGAAAAAAGATATAAAAAGAAAAATAAAAAAGAATAAAAATTCAAAATACGGGTTTCCTTTATTTTGAAGTATTTTTCCCAAAAAATTAAAAAAACAAAATAAAAAGGCAAAATATTCTTTTTTTTTCTTTAAAAGTATTTCTCTCGTAAATGTCAACAAAAAAAATTGAAAAATTGACGTCCAAAAATATTTCTACTTTTCTTTAGAAGCACTTTTGTAAATAAAAAGCTTAGAAATTCAAAATGTTTTTTTCCTTAAAAGTCCCTCTTTTGAAAATTAAGAGGCAATATCCAAAATCCAAAAAAAAAAAAATTCTTTCTTCTTTAGAAAAAGAGAAAACAAATGAAAATTCAAACAAAAATATTTTCTTTTACTTTTGAAATTTCCAAAGTTCGAATCAAAAGCAAATAAATTTTTAGAAGTCTTTCTTTCAAAAAATAAAAAGAAAAAAATCAAAATAAAAAAATCAAAAAAATATTTCCTTTCTTCTTTTAAAGCATTTTTTTCTAAAATTCCAACTAAAAAAAAGTTAGATTATTTACTCCATTCTCAATCTTCCCGAGCTACGCAAGATCTGATTCATGCGGCGTCATAATAAGTAGGCAATCCCCATCGGATTCGATCATAGCCATAAATAAATTGAGTGAAGAATAAACTGGAAAAAAAAAAGAAAAAAATAGTGTGAGTAATAATAAAAGAATGACAAAAAAAAAGAGTGCCAAAAAATAAAAGAGCGATAGAAATAAAACAAAAAACAAAAGTGATTAGTGAGAAGCAAAAATGAAAAAAAAGGTGCAAATTGAAAAAAAAAGAAGAAGAAAGGATTAGTTAAGGCCGGGATGAAACATGCAACCGTTCAAACATATTGTAGAAGCATTTAATTGTTAGGTGCATTGCATCCCAACGTGCGATTTCCTATATGTTAAATATCTCAAAACTAACAAGGTTGTGGTGTGAGCAAATAGCCAAGTTCTGTTCAGGTGGCTGGTTTTGTTGGTATGCGGTGATGAACGCGCAACCTTGCACGTGGCCACAACATTATACTCAAAACCGAGCTCCACCTTCCAGAAATGCGCATCCTTACCAAGCTCCATATAATCCATATTCAAATGCTCTCTAGTACAATCCTTGCCCAAGATAGCCTTTCAAAAGGAATCAATTTACCCCTATTGATGAATCATACTCGGGCTTGTTTCAAAAGCTAGTCAGGCGAGGTCTGCTACAACCATTGGCCCCAAACTGCCCAAACCCCAAGTCCCCCTCGCACCGTGCTGATGCTAGATGTGAATACCACTCAAGAGCAGTAAGACACAGTACAGAGGATTGTTGGACCCTCAAAAAGGTAGTTGAAGATTTGATTGAAGCTGAAAGAATTATTTTTCGGGATGAAGAAGCTCCTGATGTGATTAGCAATTTGTTGTCTGGCCACAACATCGGGCCAATAGTCGGAATGATTTGTGAAGATGGGAAATTTAATTTGGCACTGAAGGCCATTGCAGCAATTGCCGAGACAGAAGAAAAGCAAAAAAACGGTGGCAAAGCTTGAAAGTTTCCAATCAGACGGGAGTCTCGGTAGCCTGTCTTGCTATCCTTTCTGCGTCCGGATTATCTCAGGGTATGATCCGGATGTTTTACTTTATTGTCTTACTTTCCGATGTAAACCCATTTGTCTTCAAATAATTAAAAAAAAAAATCCAAAAAAAAAATCAAAATCCAAATGAAATTTATTTCATTTTCCAAGAATATCTCTTTTCTTAATCTTTTCATTTTTCATATTCTCTTTTTAGTTCTGTTAAATGCAGATTTCAATAATATGACATGCTTGCGGATTTCATGTATAGATCCTGAGAGCTGCCAGACTTAGAAATAATGAATCAAGGATTGGAATGAAGATAAAGTCTAAGGAAATAAAACAAAAATTTGGAATAGCTGAAGGAAAATTGGTTCCAGAATTGGAAAGGTACATACATTATAACCAGAATACTGCCAAAATAGTGCATTGAACTTGGGACACATCTAAGGAAATATTCCTAAAACAACTGTCAATGCAAATGCAGTGAAAATGTACTATGTTGGATCCTCCATATAGTTCTAATATTCTCTGGTTGGGATGACGAAGGCTTTCATTCTCGCTACCCAAACACTATCAACCCTTTGCAAACCCTTTGAGTCGGCTCCCATTCTTTGATTACCCTCTTTGGAACCTAAGAGTATTGTCGGAAAAAAATGAAATGAAAAAAAAAGGAGAAAAAAAAAAGAAATATAAAAAAGGGAGAAATAAAAGACAAAGAAATTGAAATGAAATGAAAAAAAAGAGAGAGGAAAAAGGAAAGGAAAAAGAAAGAGAACAAAACAAAACAGAAAAATAAAAGAAAATCAAAAACAAAGTTTCCTGAACTATGTTCGACTTGATTCCGAAAGGATACGTAGTCAGCCTCTCTCTGGGGTTTAGTCATGCCAAAATAAAAATCCACATTCCCCTCCAAAGTTGAAATTAGGGCAAATGTTATAATGGTTCGGCTATGATCCCGCCTGAATGATTCCAAAGTTGTAATTCAGTCCAAATCATTTTTACCCAAATCCTTTCAGGTCTTTCCGGATCAATCGGTGAGAATGTTCAAGGATCGGAGAATGCAGCTACTTAGATCCAATGCAATTAAAATTAGAGAAATAAAATGAGTGAGTCTTATTGGTAAAAACCCAAACGGGCACCGTGAGGCGATGGTAAGCAGAGAAATTAAAATGAGATTCTTGTTAGTGAAAACTCACAAAGAGCATTATAACACGATGGTGAGAAGAGAAATGAGAGAGGTCAGCTCGTGAAAACCCGCAAAGGGCGACCCTGATCGAAAAGAGGATCCCCGCAACCATCAGTATCAACATAGTCCTGGCGAGGTTCCTCGGTTTCAAGGCAAAGTTGTGATAAATTTCTGAGAGTCGAATGTTTTACACGGATCAGGCATCCAGTCCAAAAGGCATGTCATGTTCATTGGATTCCGCATGTACTCCTGATAAGTCCTTCTTTCCTATCCCCGAAAGGGACAAATCTTGTTTAAACTTATTTTTCCATTCCATTATTTGTTTTCTTTGAATCCCTTTCGGTCTAACTCTGTTCCGAAACCAAGACAAAGAAAGGATGGTAAGACTGATTTACAGGGTCCTCATTTGATATAAACTAATATGTAAAAAGGCACCCAGCCTCGTCAGGGGCATCAACTCGACCTTGACTTGCTATGGCGGCCGATGTTTCGAATTCAAAACTCTTGGAAGGAGGAAATCAAATTGAAGTGCCCATAAAGGCAAATAAAGTTGAAAAGGTCAAATCTCACGCGGCTAACTGTCTCGGCAAAGGTTTGAAAAGTCATGGTACCCCCAAATGCTCTGAATTTGAAGTTGGGAGAAATAAGCCAGAAAAGAAAGGCCTACGAAGGCGAAATAAAGTTGAAAAAGGTTAATTCCCACACGATTAGCCATTGCAGCAAAGTTTGAAGAGCCAAAAGTTCCCTAATTCTCCGAAGAAAAGAAAAGAAAAGATTAAAAAAAAGAATATAAAAAAAAAAGAAATTAGAAGGGAAAGGCCTACGAAGGCAAGATAAAGTCGAAAAGGTTGAATTCCACCGACCAGTCATCATTTCAAAGTCTGGAAAAGCCAGAGTGTCTCCAAAGTCAGAAATGCAATCAGTATTCAGGAAGCAACCCATTGCAAGGGCCGAGATCAAGTGGTCAAAGCAATCAAGGCCACAAAACCAACTACCGTTTCAAACTAACAATTGTTCTTTATTTGAAAATTTGAAACATATGCAATCCAAAGAAACCGTGCAAGAAGCAGGTGCAGCCAAAAAGGAAAAGAAATGTGCAAGTGCTAGAAATAGCTATGCAGCAACAATCCATAAAAAGGGAAGTCCCCTCCAAGTTTTTTCCGCATTTACTCATTCCATGAAATAAGTGGGAAACAAATCATGGTAGCCTAGGGTCCCCAATCTCTAGCTACATTTTTCTAACATAGGGCCATTTATCCCCTAGTCGCTTCCAGCATAACCTGGTAGTATTTTCCATTTTAGGGTCCACTCCCTAATTGATCCCCGGCATAACCCGAGGACTTTTTATTTTCTGGCATAACCCGATGAACTTTCCCTGCATAACCCGTGGACCTCCCCGAAAAAACCCAAGGACTTTTTTCTTTTTCGGCATAACCCAATGAACTTTCCCGGCATAACCCGTGGACCTCCCCGGCATAACCCGAGGTATTTTTTCTTTTCCGGCATAACCCGATGAACTTTCCCGGCATAACCCGATGAACTTTCCCGGCATAATCCGTGGACCTCCCCAGCATAACCCGAGGACTTTTTTTCTTTTCCGGCTTAACCCGTCGAACTTTTCCGGCATAACCCGAGGGCTTTTTTCTTTTTCTGCATAAACCGATGTACTTTCCCGGCATAACCCGTGGACCTTCCCGGCATAACCCAAGGACCTTTTTTCTGGCATAACCCGTTGTTTTCTCTGGCATAACTCGAGGACCTTTTTCTTTCCCGGCATAACCCGAGGACCTTGTTTTTTTGGCATAACCCAATGGCTTCCTCGGAATAACCTGAGGACCTTTTTCTTATTCCGATATAACCCGATGACTTCCCTGGCATAACCCAGGGACCTTTTCTTTTCCGGTATAACCCGATGACTTCCCTGTCATAAACCGAGGACCTTTTTTTTCTTTTCTTTTTCGGCATAACCCGATGACTTTCTCAGCATAACCCGAGGACCCTTTTTTCTGGTATAACCCGGTCAACTCTCCAGCATAACCTGGCAATTTTCCCAATTTAGGGCTTCACTCCCTACTACCAAGGATACACAATCCTGACTTTTATTGCTTTCAATGAAGAAATAGTTTATATTTTTGTTGCAAATAACTCATAAAATTTTTCTAGTGAAAATTGGGGCAGAAAAATTTCGTTCGTTTGTTTGTTTTGGTGTCTGAGCAGGTTTGACCTCGAGGCACAAGATTCGAGATGACCAAAAGAATAAGTCTCAATCCAGAATAAAGGAAAGAAAAAAAAGAACAAAAGAAGTGAATTCAAAAGGTTAAAGCGGAGAAAGATGCAGATTGCTCAAGATGTGACTGAAGTCACAAGCTACACATGTCCCGCCTTGATCCAAAGCTGAAGAGAGAACCAGCATTTACAGCTGACAAGCATCAAGGTTCAGATTGGAGTCCACAACAAGAACCATACAAGACTTAAGATCAAGCTTAAAGAGATTTATAGATAGGAAACTTGTAACTCGTAGTTGACATGCTTAGCTAATTTAGCTTTTTATTTTCCATTTTTGGTATAATAAGGGGTTCAACAAGCAGTAGCAGCAGCTGCAACAACAGTTAAATCACAGCTTTCCGGTAGTCCCAGCTACCAAAACTTCCAGAACTACACTAACCTGATTCCTTTATAGCCAAGGATATGTAGGCAACCTTTGAAGCAAGGTTCGGTCAGACTCTTTTCAAAAATGCTTCTCATGGAGTGTCAAACAGGCAAAAATCTCTCTTAATTGCTCATTTTATCTTTGCCCAAAAATCCTTCGTGTCTCCGAGCAAAGAGGGGCAGCTGTGAGCACATGATTTTTGCCTCGCAGGAATCACTCCTATAGAATTTCCAAAAACTAGAATTTTCTTTTAATTATTTGTTAATTTAGGAATTATTGTAGAATTTTTCTGATTGTTTGCATTTTCGTGTGCATGTTTAATTTTATTTAAATCATAAAAATTAAAAAAAAATACATTGCATTTAGGACTTAATTTTATTTTTTTCTTGATTAATTAGTAAATTAGTGTTTTACAAAAAAAATGGAAAATCACAAAAATAACTCATTTTTGCATTTTTAATTTTGAGTTTGACATTTTGGTAGTTTTTCTTTTTATCTGGTATTTAATTAGTTGTGGTAATTATTATTTAGAGTTAATTAATTTAATTTGATAGGATAACATATTTTTGTGATTTAATTTAGGTATTTATTTGGAAAAGGGAATTAAAAAGAATTTGAAAATAAAAAGAAAAGGAAACAGAATTGAGAAGATTTGGATTTTGGGCCAAAAATTTAAAATCCCTCAAGCCCAAATCAATTCCAACCCTCAATTACACCCTGAAACCCGTTTAAACTGACCCAGGACCCATGTCACACCCAGTCCAATCCCCACATAATCCAAACGACCCCGTTTCATCCCAAGTTAATCTCAGTCATTGGATCTCATCAATCCAACGGTCTGGAACTGGTCGATCCCATCACATATAAGTGTCTGAATGAGACCAACCCCCCCAAATCATTTCTCTCATTCTCCCTCTCTTACCCCATCTCTCCCCTTTCAGACCATGAACCCTAGAGCGTCGCCCTCAAATCCTCCACCCTCTCCAAAAGCGTCGCTATCCCCAAATCATCCCAAATTAACACCCCAAAATTCTCTCACCTCCCTCTTCCTCAATCTCTAATTACTTTCCCTCTAATCCTAACCGAACTTGTCGTATCTTAAATCAAAGCTCGAGCCCTAAAATTCCGAAACCCTAAATTGGCGAGTCTATTTGAATAATTGAGATTGAAATAGACTTTAATCGAGTGTTTTCATTTGACAACAGATGATTAACGTCTATTCCGGTCAGAAATCGAAGTTCCCCTTGAAGATGGTTCAAGACTGTGCGCTCGCCTGATTTCATAGGTATTTTAGTATTTTCTCTTTTCCAATTTTCTTATCTTCTTCTATTTTCTTCTTTTTATTCTGTTTTCTCAAAATCATCCTTGCATGTGTTTAGTTTAGGTTAAATGTTAATTGTTATCTTTTTAGTTTTGTTTGGATTCATTAGGTTAGTTTTCGTTTAATTTTTCCCTTTAGTTTTGGGTTGTTAAGAACATTTGGTTCAGCAAGTCCAATTGACTTCGAAATGCCCTTTATTTTTCTGCCACCTCGATTCTTCTGTTGAATTCTGACTTGGACTTGGGTCCAAAGAAAAGGGATTAGCCCAGGTCTTGCTGTCTTGAACTATTAGGTCAATTTGACCCATGACCCATATCTGCCTAGTTTCAGAAGTATAAAGTAGAGGTTCAAGGGGTAATTCAGGGATTTAGGATAGGGAAATCTCTAATAACTGATTTAGGAAGCTGCCTTTGGGACTTACTGGAAAATCTAATTTTTACACTAAGGGTAATTAAGAAAAAATAAAAATTTGAAAAGGTTTTAGGTGCAAAAACTTAGCTCATATCTGCAACCCTAAGACTTGCCTATAAAGACACTCTTTCTTCAATAACAAGTCAGATTTTAGAGACAAAAAATCCTGAAAAGTTAAAAACGGCTGAAGTTCTTTTCCTTTCAAGAAAATACTGAAAATTGTTTGAGTTGTCTGCTTGATTTCAAGTTTAATTCCCTTATGAAAAGTCAGATTTTATAAGGTTCAGCAGAATTGGTGTACTTGGGGTTCTGAACATCAGAATTTGGTTTGAAAATTTGAGGCTTGATTTGCTGATTTTATTACTGTTTCATTGCTGGGTTAAGTTGATTTCTGTTGCTGTTTCTTGCTGATTCTTCACCTCTCTTGTTTTCCTTATTCTTTATCACGTATTACTTCAAACCGTTTTCAATGAGTGACTAAGAACATGTATTTCGAGTTGAGGCTTGACTGAATACAAGTTGTTTTGGATTTCCTTTCATTGTTTCTTCTACTCCTTTAAATGCTCTGTAATAGACCATATATTGTACATGTTAGCTTAGTTATCTTATGTCATTGATGTGCTGCAGAAGTGAACCTGTTTGGGGTGTTGATTTTCCTTCTTCTTTTTGTTTGGTTCAAGTGAGTGGTGCTAATTTCCTAGATCTCGTTACTGTCAATATTGAGAAAGAGTTAAGTTAGTTTAAGTTCAAGTTTTGTTTGTGAATTTAGATTAGGATTGAATTCAAGCTTGAATATTAGGGTAATTGATGTTGAGTATGTGTTGTTAGTAGCCTTTGAAATTTCCTTGTGTCTCAATTACTGTGTAGTGATGAGAGTTAACAGGTGTATTGTTAGTGTAAATGGTAGTTTGCTGATTGGAATAGACTCGATATCGAGTCCCAATTTTTAGCCTTGGTTTTTACAAGGTTTGAGGATCAAGAGTTAAAAAATGTTATTTCAAGCTTTTTTGTTTCAGATAGTTTCGACTGATTTGTGATTAATTAACTTTTGTACCAAATTGTTTGATTCTCATGATTGGGCATAACGTTGGACCAATTGATGAAAGGTTCTAATTAACTTGGACTGCCTTTTTGCCAGTTTATTCTCTGGGGGCTAGATTCGACCTGTGAGCCCAATTTTCTTCGTAATGGCATTTGCGCAAGCATAGGTTCCGAGTTATATTTTATTTAATATAATTAAACTCTCCTTTATTTGAGGTGCGCCATATTAGATAATGCAATTAGTTTATGCCCTCAAAACTAAGTTTAGAAATACTTTGATAGAATAATTTGAGGTGCGTCGTGCAAAATAAAAGCTCAAAATGCATGGCCCTCATTTAATTAATTTTAAATCCTTAGAAATTGAGGCGTGCCATTTAGTTGAATTTTTCATGGCCCTCGCAAAGTTGAAAGTGCGTAGTTGCTTTAGGCGCGTTATTTTAAAAAATTATTTTCCTAAACTCGGGTGTGCATTTATGTGACCCAAATCCAAATCTCAACAACATTAGACAAAATGTGTCGTGGACTGCGGGTGCATTTGTGTGACGTGGTTCAAGGCATATTTTAGATGACGTTGAATATTTCCTAAAAAATAATTAAATAAAAGCGGTTATAAAGTTAAAATTGAACCATAGGTTAAAACATGTATTAAAATTAGATAATAGGACAATTATGATAGTTTAAGCAACCGTGCTAGAATCACGGAATTCGGGGGTGCCTAACACCTTCCCTCGGGTTAATAGAATTCCTTATTCAGAATTTTTGGTTCGCAGACTTCAAAAGGAAGTCGAATTTTTCCTCGATCTGGGATTTTAAAATAAACCGGTGACTTGGGAAATCAGAAAATAAACCATCCCAAGTGGCGACTCTGAATAAAAATAAATAAATAATTTCATTTCGAATAATGTCACTTAAAATGGAAAAACTCTCTTATACTTCCCTCTCTGGTGGTAAAAAGGAGGTATGACATATGCAACTTGTTCAAATTCTTTGTCTTATTATTGGAGTCATACAATGTCCAACATGCTTTTATTTGTAATTATGTGTTTCAACTATTTATTTGTTAAAGGACTAGTTCATAAGTATAAGTTCAACCGGGACTCACTGTTGTGGACCGAGAGGGGTGCTTAATACCTTCCGCTCAAGGTTATTTCTAGCCCTTACCCTAAATCGCTAGTAATGCAACCAATCTAAGGGTTAATCACTCTAGGTGCCCTAATGCACCATAATTCGTTAGGTGGCGACTCTTCAAAATACCCAAATTCCTAAAAAGGAAATGAGTTATTACCCCCATGAATATTGAAACCCGGACTTCCCCGTCCCCAAAAAAAGGAAAAAAGGAGCGCGACAATGAACGAGCTTCCAAAGATACTCTATTCTTAGAAGCTAGCAGTACTTACATTGTTTCCCCTCTTATGGAATGATTGATAATAATGTTTCTTCCCTTTATCTTATGTTATCAATGTTGTTAGTACTTCCTGATTCTTATAAGGTTCATGGTGAAAAGTTAGTCTTAATAACTTGTACAGAGAATACCGACCTTACGTCACTCTGAAAGGTTTAGAACGTGATTCAATGAGTCGAGTATGCATTTTATATATATATATATATATATATATATATATATATATGTATCTATTTTACTATACCGAGCTGCGCTATAGTCGGTCGGGTACGACACCTATTGTGCAACCACTGATCAGTTGGGTTTTACCGAGATCCACGTGGTCGGGTATGATTCTACCGAGCCTTATGATGATCGAGTATGTTTTTACCGAGCCTATTACGGCCGAGTATGATATGATGATAATGATGATGCCAACAGAGGCGTATGTTTTAAAAGTTTATATATATATATATATATATATATATATATATATATATATATATATATATATATATATATATATATATATATATATATATATCATGCATTTCATGTCAGTAGCCCTCAAAGGTACCCAGATGTTACATGTTGTATATTCTCTATCCCTACTTACATTATTGTTTGTACTTATGGTTCCCTGCCTTACATACTCAATACTTTATTCATATTGACGTCCTTTTATTTTTGGACGATGCATGCCGTGCTGCAGGTCCTGATAGATAGGCAGGCACAGCTCCCCCACCACAGTAGGCTATCCAGTTCAGCGGTGATTGGCGAGATCCCTTCTTCGGACTTACCGTGGTCTTGGTATGCATTTTTCCTTATAGACATTATGAGTATGTCGGGGCCCTGTTCCGGCAATGTTGCAACACTTATGTTCCTTTAGAGGCTCATAGACAAGTGTCGACTCATGTATAGTTTGGTATGCCTTGTCAGTTGATTTTTGTTGTATAGTCTTTCATGGTAGCGTGGTAGCTCATACCTTATATATAGTTTCTTGATTGTCTGGTCATCCCATGTAATGTATGCTCATGCCATCATCTTTTTTGTTGGTTCTTCTTGATCCATGTATACTATTTATATTAATCTCGTCGGCCCTAAAAGATAATAAAGAAGGTTATATAAAATATACGTTGGTGCTCGGTAAGTATGGCCGGGTGCTAGTCACGGCCCTCCAGTTTGGGTTGTGACACCAAGTATGAAATCACTCTACTGGGAGCATAGTCTAAAGAACCTCGCCACTCAATCTGTGGCAACCCCCGGCATTGCCAACGTCACAGTCTTAGCGTGACAATCCAAATTAGCATGATATAGAGACAACCAATCCATACCCAATATCACATCAAAATCAACCATACTAAGCAGCAAAAGATCAACTTTAGTCTTCAGTCCCCCAATTGTCACTACACACGACCAATATACATGGTCTACAATAATATTATTGCCCGCCGATGTAGATAGATAAACAGACGAAATTAGAGACTCACGGGGCATATCTAGATAACGGGAGAAATACGATGATACATATGAATAGGTGGAATCAGGGTCAAATAATACAGAAGCATCTCGATGACATACTAAGATAATACCTGTGATAACTGTATCTGAAGCAATAACATCTGGTCTGGCAGGGAGTGCATAGAAATGGGCCTGACCGCCACCTGATCGACCTCCCTCTCTAGGGATAACCGTAGCTGATTGAGCTCTACCTCGAGCTGGTTAGGTGGGTGGTGACATAACTAGTGTTGAAGTAGTAGGCTGACTCCTCTACTGAGATGAACCTCCTGAGAGGCGGGGACAATTCCTCTTTATATGACCCAAATTTCCACACTCAAAGCAACCTCTCCCTACAAAATAGCGGTGGGGGACTGAAGAGAGCCCCAAGCACCGAGATAACTACTAGAAGGCCGCGACATAGATGAACCCTGAACTAATGGGGCATGAGACGAACCATGAGCTGGAAAGACACTAAGAGATGAGTGACCCTTATGAGAACTGTGAGAACCATGGCTAGACGATGCACCATGGTGAACTGGGCAAGCTATCTGAGCATTCCTATAAGGACGACCCTTGCCGTGTTGGAACTGACCTCCAGAAGGAACACCACTAAAAGCACCTGATCCTCGATACCTCTTGTCCTCCCTCTAAACCCGCTCTTGATAGCGGACCATCTTAATCTCTCGAGCAATGTCGACAACCTCCTCGAACATAGTACTAGATACCCTCTCTCTAGTCAAAGAACTTGCAGCCAAAGTGTGAGGCCATCAATGAACCTCTTGATCCTCTCCCCATCTGTGGGAACTAACTAGACTGCATGACGGGCCAACTCATAAAAACTCATAATTGTACTGCATCACGTACATATCATCCTAACGTAACTGCTCAAACAATCTGCGCAGCTCCTCTCTGCGAGACTGCGGCATGAACTTCTCCAAGAAGAGAATAGTAAACTCCTATGAAGTAAGTGGCACTGCACCGACCGGCCTATGCCTCTCATAAGCCTCCCACCAGGTGAAGCCAGCCCTAGAGAACCGAAAAGTAGTGAATGAGACCCCACTGGTCTCCAGAATACCTGTTGTACAGAGCATCCTCTAACACTTATCCAAGAAGCATTGTGCATCCTCCGCCTCTGCACCACTAAAAGATAGAGGCTGGAGTCTCTTAAACCTCTCCAATCTACGCTACGCATCATCAGGCATATAAGGAACCACATAGTCCTGAGCAACTGCAACCGGCTGGGCTGATGGTGCCCCCGGTATCTGGAGTCCATGCGTCACATGATCTGGTGTGCGGGCGACGGGAGTCTGAGTATCTCCCCTAGACTGAGCGAGACTAGTGCATACAGTCAGAATCTGAGCTAAGGCCTCCTGAAGGCCTGGAATTACAATGAGCACAGTAGGTGCCTGAGCTGGTCCCGCCGACACATCCACAACTAGGACCTGATATTGAACTAGGATAGTTGGTGGATCTGCTGGTGCTACCCTAGCTGTTATGCGAGCTGCATCTCTGCCCTACCGCGACTCTATCGTGACCTCGGCCTCTCGCAGCCCTGACTGGTGGTGCTGGTGGCTATCCATCTTACCAGTAGTACGTGTCATTACCATCTCTGAGAGAATAGAATAACAAAAATTTAGTCACCAGAATAAACAAATTGGCACGACAAGTATTCAAGAATGTGAAGTTTCCTAAGGGTTCGGCAGCATTTCGAAGACGTCTCCGTACCAATCCGCAAGACTTTACTAAACCTGCTCATGACTCATATGACCTATGTAACCTAAGCATTGATACAAACTTTTCACGACCTAAAAATCCACCGTCGTGGTGGCGCCTATCATGAAACTAGGCAAGCAAATACTCAACATGTCAACACAACAAAAAATTCGAAAATAAAGACAGAAGCAATTAATATTGAAGAAAAGTCTTTCTTGAAATACGATACAATCTATCCCAAAATCGGGGGAGGGGGGTCACAGAGTACATGAGCGTCTATATCAGAATATAGTCTACTACAGTGTCTAGGGAATAAAATAAAAATACAGATAGATATAGTGAAGAAGGGTCAAGGCCTGCGAATGCTATGCAACTACCTCGATAGTCTCCGGGATCTGACTCCTCAATCAGAAACCACTATGACCAAAAGTGCCTGAATCTGCACACGAGGTGCAGGGAGTAACATGAATACAACCAACTCAGTAAGTAACACGTCCAACCTTTGGACTAAAAGGTAGCGATGAACTCAACCAGTACAGTTAATAATGGAAATAACAGTGCAGAAACATAGGCATACTTTCACATTAAATAGATAGCTCAAAACAATAAAATAGATCAGATCTGAATAATGCAAAGAATAAATCTTCTATTTCTACATGCCAATGTACATGATGTATGTGATGCACTATGTAGTAAGCCTCATGTGCTCACACCCTCAAATGTTCAACCACTAGATACTGTATATGGCCCATACGGACCTGGAAAGATCCATCCCGGGATATATACATCGCTGACCATAAATTACCCAGTACCGAGGAAGGCCAATTCAGCCTTGTAGAGAAGTTCCATCTCCAGGTATCAAGTTCTTCAGACAAGATCCATGTCGACAGAAGATCCATCCATCAATAGTATCAACTGCGCTTACTGGAGGTGTGTACATACTCTAGAGGGGCTCCTATAGCCCAAGCAATATCATAAAATTAGTATAACCACTGCGGCGTGCAACCCGATCCCATAACTGTCACTCATAATTAGGCTCTCATCCTCACTCAGTCATCAATCTCTCCAGTCTCACTCACATGCTCAAAATGTCATGAAAACTAGCCCGAACAATAATATGATTTATCAATAAATAACAACTGAGATTGAGATATGATATGAAATGAATGAATGTGATTGAGTACTAATCAATTAAATCAATAAGGTGACAGTAATAAAATGACCACTATGGGTCCAAGCTATCCGACATAAAGCTAAAACATGATTGACAGCTCAATGAATTTATCACATGATGAAACAAGGATATCAACAAGATAGTATCATTATACAGTGCCATGGAATCAACCAGGTCATTATCCTTATGGTGCACGCCCGCATGCCCATCAGTTGGCATGGGCGCCACCTCAATACCAAGCATATAACATATAATTCGGGTTTCTAACCCTCAGAACCAAGTTTGAAAGTGTTACTTACATCAATCCGGGCAAAACTCTACTCCAAAATGCCTTTGCCTCTCAAATCAGTCTCCAAACGTCTCAAATCTAGCCACAAACATTACCATATGATTAATATAGTCTAAAGGGATCAATTCCACAAGAAAAATACTAAATAATAGCGAAAATTCAAAATCGGCTCAAACTCGACCCCCAGGCCCATGTCTTGAAATCCCGCAAAAGTCACAAAACTCGAAACTACATTCACTCACGAGTCTTACCATATCAAATTTACCAAAATCCGACACCAAATAGTCATTCAAATCGCAAAATTCATTCTCCAAATCCCTAGCTTAAAACTCCCAAATTTCACCTCAAAACCGCACAATCTAGGTGGAAAAATCAATGGGGAAACAAGATATACGATTAAAAACGAGTACCAGAAGCTTACCTCAATAATGCTCTCGAAAATCCTCTCCAAAGTCGCCTAAGTCCGAGTTCAAAATGTTGAAATGAGACTAAAATCGTGAACCCTTGTTTTTAAACATTCTGCCCAGGCTTTTCGCACTTACGACCACCTATCTGCATCTGCGGAACTGCTTCTACGGTAAAACCTCCGCTTCTGCGGGTTTTCACTTAACCATCTGACTCCACTTCTGTGAGCACTGGACCACATCTGTGCATATCGCAGGTGTGAA
Source organism: Nicotiana glauca (assembly GCA_026770625.1). Lineage (NCBI taxonomy): Eukaryota > Viridiplantae > Streptophyta > Magnoliopsida > Solanales > Solanaceae > Nicotiana > Nicotiana glauca. Next base: position 38,646 of record MU676790.1, on the reverse strand, counting down.
AACTACATCACACCTGCGGATCCCACCCGCAGTTGCGCCATTCTACCCACTTTTGCAACCATCGCAGGTGCGGGAAAATCAACGCACCTACGTCCTTTGCTCAACTCTCCCTTGGTCGCTTTTGCGGCTCTTGCCCCATTTTTGTGGGCTCGCACCTGTGGTGCCCACTTCACAGGTGGGGTTACACTAGTAGCAACAACACTTCAGGTGCTTCACCTATTCAAAACCAAGTCCGTTAACCACCTGAAAACAACCCGAGGCCTCTGGTACCTCAACCAAACATACCAAAAAGTCCTAAATCATGATACGAACTTAGTCGAACCCTCAAATCACCTCAAACAACTTCAAAAACATGAATTACATACGGATTCAAGTCTAATGAGCTTTGAAATTTTCAAATTCAACAAATGACGCCAAAACCTATAAAATCACGTCTGATTGACCTCAAATTATGCACACAAGTCATAAATCACACCACAAACCTATAACAACTTCCAAAAATCCAATCCGATCTCGATATAAAAAAGTCCATTCCTGGTCGAACTTTCCAAAATTTTAACTTTCGCCATTTCAAGCCTAATTCTACTATGAACCTCCAAATCACAATCTGGGCGTGCTCCTAAGTCCGAAATCACCTAACAGGGCTAACAAAACTATCAAAATTCAAATCCGAGGTCGTTTACATATAAGTCGATATTAGGATAATTTTTCAACTTAAGCTTTCAATTAGGAGACAAAGTGTCTCAATTCACTCTGAAATCTCTCCGGACCCGAAGCAACTAACCCGGTAAGTCATATAACAGTTGTAGAACACCAAAAGGAGCGGAAAATTAGGGAACTAAGCTATAACTCTCGAAATAACCGGCCGGGTCGTTACAACTAGGTAGGGTTGTTCATTCTGATTGGATATCCAAAATTTGAACCGATCCATTCAATTTCGATTTTGGATTTCGGATTGGATCGGATTTTAATTGTGTTTATTAAAATTTTGGATTTCGGATCGGATTCGGATTGGTATATTTTAATCCGATTCGAAATCCAAAATTATTAGGCAATGTATAAATACTACACTTTAATTTTGGATAGTCATACTTCCTTTATATCTTCATCCAAGTTAATACCTTTACAATTGCTAAATTTAGCTATATTGACACCATAGTACTCTCATAATTGCATAAGCATGAATTTTTCTTAATGTATTGCCTCTTCTACAAACAAAATATATATATTAGTTTGCAACTTTGAGGCATATTGATACGATCCGGAATCCGATCCGATCCAAACTTTAAATGTGTTTAAGGCACCTAATTGTAGGGTTATTCCGAAGTACTACTCGCCTATCCGAAATTTGAATTCAAAATGTGCTAAATCCGATCCGATCCGATCCGATCCGTGCACAACCCTACAACTAGGTGCCTTAAACACATTTTTTCTTTGTGTATGTTTCTTTCAACTTTCCTGTACTATCCTATGGACAAATTGAATCAATATAAATAATTGAATGAGATAGGTAACACCATTTTTCCGTAATACACAAGTAATAGTTTAACAATTTAATAAATATTTAACATACTTTGACGAAAATAATCTAAGGAAATGGAGAGATAGATGATTATATCACACATCGTATTGGAGCTGAGTAAGTAAAGTGAAGTCTCACATATGATGATTTATGTGATAAGAATGTGCCATAAAGATTTAAAGGTAAGTTCTATAGAATGGTTGTTAAACTAATATGTTGCATAGGGCAGAGTGTTGGCCGTAAAAAAATCACACGTTCAGAAGATGAAAGAAATGGAAATGATGATGCGTAGACGGATGCATGGCATACTAGGAAAGATAAGATTAGGAATGAATATACTGGGCAAGGTGGAGTGGCCCCATGGTGGACAAGATGCGGGAAGCGATGTTAAGATGGGTAGGGCATGTGAAAATGAGGAGCACATATACCACACTGAAAAAGTGGGAAATAGTGATAGGTCTAAAGAAAGGTAGAGGTAGACCGAGGAAGAATTGGGGAGAGATAATGTCACACCTCCCTTTTCACTACACCCGCAAGGGCGTAAAGGAGTTTTTCCACTTAAAGGACAATCGGAACGGGATTTATTATTAAAATTTCAGAGTCGCCACTTGGGAGATTAATGGTGTCCCAAGTCACCAGTTGAATCCCGAACCGAGGAAAAATATTGACTTTGTTAACAGTCCGCGAATCAGAAATCCGAATAAGGAATTCTGTTAACCCGGGAGAAGGTGTTAGGCATTTCCGGGTTCCGTGGTTCTAGCACGGTCGCTCAACTGTCGTATTTGATTTTATCTGATTCTATAACATGTTTTAACTCATGTGATTTTTTAATTTTGAACAGATTTTATTATTATTTATTTTTAACAAGAGTTGCAACGTCGTGAAAAAACGTCTCAAACCACATCACATCAATGCACCCGTGGTTGTTGATACATTTTGACTCCGTTGAGATTTGGATTTGGGTCACATAAATGTGCACCCGAGTTGAGGAATGTAATATTATTAAAAGCACGCCTAAAGAGACTAACACGTTATTATTTGGGGAAGGCCGTGAAATTCGCTAAACGGCCCATCCCGAATTCTACGTATTCTTATTATAGCCATTTATTGAGGGCCCCACAATTTATGTGTTTTGCTTGGCGAGGCTCGTCTCATTTATTTTAAAGCCAACTTAAAAGCAACTACAATTTTCTACTTAATTTTGTCTCTAAAATAAAGGGTAAAAGTCCTAATTAACTTGCCATTGGCCTAGATATGCCTTTGGGCCCAAAAACAAACCCAGGGCATGCAGATTAAATTTCAGCCCATAGCAAATCCAGTTAAACACAGGCCCTGGCCCAACTGGAGTTGCATCAACAGTTGCATCAATTTAAACGGCTACTAAGCTTTGCCAATTGATAACTCCGAAACAAGGGATTCTGTCCAAAATGTTAAGGGCCCAACACTTTGGGCCTAATGTTAGAAAAGTTGGCCCAGATATGATTAAGTACGTCCAGGTATGACTGAGGAGCGTAGCTTCAGGATCGAGCCCAGACAAGGACATCCTGAATGTAAGTCCAAACATCCCGGCCTTCTCAATGTGACTACCAATTTATGCAATTATTCACTTTGCCTGGGATTCGATAGTAGTATCAGTCTAATTGCCTGTTCAATTAAATCAAAACAACTGTGGAGAGCTTCATCTGGATTAATGCCATGCTACCAATATTCAGGTGTTCCTTGATTAAACGAGTTGAAGTTAACACTGAAACATGGGTTACTTTTAAACATCAATAACAAAAATGAAACTACATCACATTATCCTACGCCATACTAACAGCATGTTGAACCAAATTAAAATCACTAATCAACTGAGCTAACTTAACAGTTTATAAAATTCATATACAAATTCAAATAGCAGGAATCATTCTGAGTCAAACGGTCTAAGTTTAACAGTCCACTGAACTTAACTACAGGAATCAACTATTAGACATATGTATCAAACCAGTCTAAGCAAATGATCTAACTGAATTACACATTCGACAACTAATCATCAATTCCCAAAACCAAATAACAAATTCATTTAAACTACGAATCCACAGCAGAAAGTTGCTTCAGTTTCAATTCACATTTCCAGCAGGATGAGGATACATTGTGTCAAGCTCAGAATGTGTACCCGATTTCAAAATACAAGGAGAAATAGGATAGGTCAGAAACAATAAACACAGCAGCAGCAGTTCACTGATGCTTAGCACAGCTCAGAAAATAAATCAGCAGCCCACATATGATTTCATAGCTAGCAGATTCAGGAACAATTTCGAAAAATCAACTTGAACACCCACATAAACTCAAAATCCCAACTAGGTGACCCAGAAATGCTCAAAACCAATCTGATCTACTATATCAACTCAAAATCAGGTTGAATAAAACCAGAAACCATTCGAGAACCAGCCAATACACTTCAAGGAGCCTCAGCAAACAAAAGAAACTAGAGCTGGACAATTTTGCCTAAAAATCAATGTAACAGTACACTTTTTTTTTTATTTTTTGAAGATTTTTGTTGTTTTTGGTTTTCTTTCTATGAAAATTATAAGATCTAAAAGAGGATTTCTAGTTCCTATTGATGGTGAAACTGGAATTTCAAGCTTGGATCCGTGAGGGGGAATTTTTGGGGATTTTTATGGCTGAAAAGAACCTCCCTATCAAGGCATTATGATGCTTTTTATAGGCCTAAGGGAGGCCAACCCTCAATTTTGCATTTTACATATTAATCCCTCCCCTTTTCAGCTTTAATCCCTCATCTTTTAACTTGTTACCCAAGCTAGTGTCCTAAGTTGGCTGAAATCTACACTAAAGTCCTTTTCTAGAAGGCCATAGGGTGTTCTTCTACCCATACAATACCTATACTACCCTTGCTTTTGTTTTGAAATTACTATTCTTGATAAATTAGCCATTTTTCATGTCCAAACTACCCCTGAAAACCCCATAAAATTACTAATTCTAATTAAACCTTCAACAGCTATAACCAATCACCTAAATCAACTAAAAACCAATACCAAATAACACTATCATTGAATTAACAACTAACAAACAAACTCATGAACTGTAATCAATCCAAATTAATTCCAGAAGAACAAAACAGACACAAATCAATATGAACAAACTAAAATCTTATTTAAACAGATGAAAAGAAATTTAAACTTTATACTACCGGACTAAAAAAAACCTCTATCAAACATATAAAACTAAACTAATTACTGGAATCAGGGCCAAATCCCAAGTCAATATCACATAAACAGAACAAAGGAGAAATCAAATTAAACTAACGACTAATTGAACCCATTAACATTTGAGCATTCAAACTAACAAAACCAAAATCGAATCAGAATTTAAACAAAGAAATGAAAATTAATCTAAGCATTTATAACAATCATAGAGACGAGATGCTGTTAAACTAGACTGGAAATTAAAAACTATGTTCGATTGAACAGATAAAACAACGAATCAAACTAAAAGAAAAACTAAAGAAAAGTCAGAGAAGAAAACTTACTGAAATTCGGACTTTATAAAAAAAACTTCGAAATTAACTCAAGTTAATATTATACGTCCATTTCGTAAGGAATAGACCTATAATATTAATCAGAGTTCACTCGACTTGAAAAAATCCTCAAAACAGTCCAGAAACGTACAACCCTAGATTCAAAATTTGAGCTTAACCGGTGAGATTTGAGGGATTTTGGTTAAGGATTAGGGACAAGGGAGGTCAAGGGAGTGTAGGATATGAACTTGGGGCTATTTCGACAAGGTAAGGTCTTGGCCAGAAAATTTAGATTCAATATTTGAGCTTTTTGGCTATGATTCGAGGAAAACCAATACCGGATATGGAAAGAGGAGGACGAGAGGAGATTGGGGTGTAATTTTGAGGTTGATTGGAGACAGTGGCGTCCACCGCCAGCGGCGGAGTTACAGAGATGAGATACGAGGAAGACAGACTTGGTCGTTAGGGTTATACACGGATTCAGACAGTTATATTAAAATACCAAGAACCATCGTGGGCCGTTGGATCAAGGAAATTTGATGGCCACGATTAGGCCTCGCCTAAAATGGGGTCGTTTTAGTGAGTAACAAGCTGGATCGGGTTGGGTTGGATTGGGCCTGGGCGTTGGTATGGCCGGTTTGGGCATGGGGTTCACTTCTTTTGGGCTTGGAATTTGAGATTAATCAGCCCAAATTCGTTTTTCTTGTAAGGCCATCCCATTTTAATTAAAAGCTTTCCTTTTACTTCTTTTATTTTCCATTTTTTTGTTTGTTTTTCTATTTTGTATTTTTGTATTATTTTTCTGATTTTATAAAGATGCAAAAATTAAAATAAAATCCTAATATATTTCAAAGCTAAACTAATTAAATCCTAAAATTATTTAAAAATTATTTCGTGATGAATTCACAATTAAAACAATTAAAAAATAAATTATTTTTATTATTTTCTTCATATTTTGTTCTAAAATAAATTAACCCCCAATTAGTCCTAAAATACGAAATTAAATCCTAAATGCAAATGCCAAATATATTTTTATATTTTTCAGATGAATTAAAATGCACAAATCAAATGCAAACAATTAATCCTAAAATGACACAAAATTCACAAAATTGTAAAATAATGAAAGAAATCATTTTGTTTGAATTTTTGGGAATAATTCATATATAGGGCAAAAATCACGTGCTCACAGATAATTAGACAGGACATGACATATCTTTAGCTCACCGAGGAAATGATGCTATATAAGAGGGCGAAGCCAAAAATTAGGATATAAGGCTAGTAGATAGTCGAGCAATTGCTCTCTTTTCTGTTGGAGAACGCGATTCTAGTTGGGAACACCTTATCCGCTCCCCCTTCGCCTCAACAATATTATTATTATTATTATTAATATTATTATTATTATTATTATTATTATTCAATTTTACTACTGTTGTTATCTCTTTTACTTTGATTATCCTTACTATATGTTTTATCAATACTTTTTTTCTTCAGTATTTTCGTCTTAATTTTATTTACTCTTGTATATTTCAAACATATTTTAAAAATATTTTTCTTCAGCCGAGAGTCTATCGGAACTAGTCTCTCTACCTTGTGTAGATTTGCGTATAGTCACCTTCCTCAGACCCCGCTATACCGGGTATGTTAGTTGTTTGACGAAAATCAAAAGTGTTACCTTTGATAAATTTAAAGGACTGAAATTGCTTTGAAATATATTTAAAGGACTGATTTGAAACCTACTCTAAGAATAAGGGACCATTTTGTCATTTTTTCGGCATTTGGTCTATGGATTTCAAACAAGCCCAAATCTTTTCTAGTCGTCCCTTTACATGTTCGGTTGACAACAAGCTGAAGGTTTCCAAACTCAGACCCAAACACCGCCAATTTTTCAATATATGACGGCGGAGTTCATTTTGTCAAAAGCGGATTGAACGACGACCAGAAGACCAGTCAACTTTCTCCCGACATTGCGATCTCCCAATTCCTATTTCTCGGTTCATCTCTTTTTCTCTAAGATTTCTGTATCTTTTTGTAATTTTGTGGCTTAATATGCATTCTAGGAGAATCCAGGATTTAAAGTCAATTGGTTCAAAATAAGCGTAACATATTATTATTATACATGTGTTGAGCTGATACTAATGGGCACAGTTGAACCTTCTGAATTGTTCCAGATCCATCACTGTTCTCAGTTTGTAATAACCGGAAAGTTCTGGTCTATAAATCTGCCTTTTAGGATTACTAATTATTTTTCTGAATAAGGGCAAAGATGGGATATTCATATGCTTAGGTGTGTTTGATATGAAGAAAAGTGTTCTTTTTTGGTGGAAAATGTTTTTCATTGAGAAATCTGGATCATTTTTCAATGGTTTGGTTAGGACTTAGGTCTGAAAGTAATGGTACAAGTTGAATGCTAGAGTTTAAGAATATTGTTTTTTTGATATTCTGATAGTTGAAGATAATATCTAAGATCTGAAAGTAATGGTACAAGTTGAATGCTAGAGTTTAAGAATATTGTTTTTTTGATATTCTGATAGTTGAAGATAATATCTAAGATCTGAAAGTAATGGTACAAGTTGAATGCTAGAGTTTAAGAATATTGTTTTTTTGATATTCTGATAGTTGAAGATAATATCTAAGATCTGAAAGTAATGGTACAAGTTGAATGCTAGAGTTTAAGAATATTGTTTTTTTGATATTCTGATAGTTGAAGATAATATCTAAGTGTTGGTTAAAACTAGTGGTATAAGTAACCATTGGTAAACATATTTCTGCTATGAAAATGATTTCATTGAGAATCTCTTCATACCTAACACATCCTTTATATACTCATTAAATCTATTCAGTCTTTTTTCTATTTTGGTTGCTTATATTGACTGTATGTTTCTTTTTCAGGATAATCGGTTTAGATTACAACAACTGAACGAGATTTGATTCTAGGGAAAATGTACTGCCTTCATTCTCTATAAATTATATTTTCGTTAGATCAAATTCAGTTGCTAATGTTTGTTTCATGGACTAAGGTTAAGAAAGGAAATTCTGTTGGAATATGATGTTTTTATAAGTAGCCTGCTGTTTACTTAATGTGCTTTTCAGCACTCAAATACCAAAATGTATGTTTTACTAGGAGGGTAGATTATATTTTCTTAGCAAGTTTCACCTGGAAATGCTGCATCCTTAAAAGGACGACTTAAGTCAAGGCGGATCATTATTTCTTCGCTGAAGGCACTATTAGGCCCCCTACGTTCAAATTTATTTACCCACCATCAAGCTTTATAACTTACTGTTTCTGATGGGAGTTTCCAACACAGTAGGTGATGGTTCAATTCTCACTGTTCCCTTTTCGCTGTCCCGTTCCCCCGCTCCCCTAGTAATTGACCTACCTTTATATCTGGAAACTTGAAGTAGGTTTTTCTATAAACTTCTCTCTAGCTCGAAGAATTTAATAACATTCTCCCTATAAAAATAGTTAAAGAAATCCTCGTAAAAAGGTAAGAAAAATGGGGTCTAATTGTTTGACCTACTCTTTTTAGAAGAAGCTGAACCATTCTGAGTTTTGCTCGTGCAATTAGTATTGTTAGTGATGTTATTTAAGTGCCTCAGACATTTTTTCATTGGTGTGCAGGGCACGTGTACAATGGGATGAGGCAAATTTGGGAGAAATTGAGGCAAATAAACCAGTGAGGCAGAAAATAACTGAACCAAAGACACCATATCACCGCATGACCGATGATGATGATGGTATGTTCATGCAATTTCTATTAGTTTCCTCCTGCCTTTTCTTTAGAATAGAACCTTCTTGTTATGCATCAATGTAGCAAATTTGATGGTGATGTGTTGCAAATTCTGATTTTTTACATGACAATTAAATAGATGAGATGTAGTTAATTTGTAGTTGCTAACCTTTCTTACTTGCCCTCAATTATCAGCTTCTACCGAGGGATGATCTTGAAGTATTATTACAGACATCATAAGAGCTTCTGTGCGTCGTGGCTTAACCCTTTTGAACGAGTCTCATTCATATTGATGATCTGGAATTTGACTTGGTTTTGGATTTGATTTTTGTAGATATCTAATTAAAGTTAGTTTATAAGTATTTCTTTAACTCCAAATGCTGAAGTTGATTTGTTATTCTTTTTAATATTTCTATTGCATTAAAAGCTTCTCATTTGATGCTCAACCTTCTACACTTTTTAAAATTGTGGCAGTTGGAACTTATCACTACTTATGTTATAGGCACTTGGAACCTCTGGGATTTTCTTTAAAGTATGAGCATTAAATGCTTGATGATATATTATGTTATTGGTCTAAGACATCCAATTATATTATGGAAACTGAGATCTTCAAAATTTCTAAAAGGGTATTTGAAAAATTAGAAACAAGCTGTATTCGACTTAAGCAGTTATCTTCTAGGAAGTGTTGTTTTACCTTTGAATTCTCAAATTACATTAATGACACTTGATTGAAGGGAAAATTTGATAAGCACGTGACCTCATACATACACACACAACTATATATATATGTGTGTGCGGATGTTGTGGTCTTGACCGCATGTTAGTGTTGAGATGTTCGCCTCTTCATAAGCTTTAAAATGATCCCTCTAGACGTGGTCTGTATAAGCCCAATCCACACTATGCCTTGCTTTTCTCCTCATGTTATTAACTGAATTCGGCATTTTATGGGGCATTATGTGCTTTTTTCTCTCTACTCATATGGATTTTCTTTTTAAAGGATATCATAAAGGTAACTATGTAAGCATGAGGTTTTTACTGGTGTCTATTTTATTTCACGTACAAATAAATTATTGTAAGTTTTTGCTATTTTCTCAAATCAGTCTGGTATTCTTTGATATTGGTTTGATTTGAAAGTTGGTATTTTAATGTCAAATAGGGTTATATTATAATGTGTGGAAAGAACATGTTAAATGTGAAAATCATGTTAATATGCCAGTACTAGAACTATAACTTTTTCTTTTATTGCTTTTCCAATTTTATTCTGACAACAATGATACTGTAGGATCTCTATCTTCTCCATGGGATAACTTTGAGGAGGCCAATGGTGATACAATACACTCAGAAGTCGTATCCAGTGGATTGAGTGACATGGCTTCTTCCAGTGGAAATAATTCCAGACAGTCTGGCTGGACATTTTCTGAGGATGAGGCTGATATCATGGACCAAGATGATGAAGGTCTAGTTTTATCTGTCCTTTATGTTTCAATAATGTGGTTCAGATTTCTTTTCTCATTACACATAACTTTCTAATAGATACTCTTCTGCAACTATAGTATGTTCATGTAAAAATAAAATCATCAAAAGCCATCTTTTTGACACTCTTTTTGTGTGTTTTCTCATTGCCTATGGGTTTCGGCGGCAAGACATTATGCTATAATGTTCTGTAATCAGTATCTGCTGCTTTCTTGCCTAGTTATTTTTGGTTATCAACTGCTTGCACTTTTTAGTTCTTTTAGATCAGTGACTTTTGGTATTTTTCTCTTATTTTATTTGGATCTAAAGAGGGGATGGGTCGGGTTGCAGCAATGACTTCTATTATGCTAGCATGTTTGTAGACTCTACTCACAACCAACTGCTTTCTGGTCTAATATTTTTTTTGTTCTTGCTACGAATAGATTCTGGTTCAGAAAGGAGCAAGAGTTTTAGGGAGCACAGGCGAGCACACTATGACGAATATAGGAAAATCAAAGAACTGCGTCGAACAGGCTCCTCTCTTGAAGACGCATCTGATGATGAGATTGGGGATCTTGAGAAAAGGGATGGGAGGTGTAATACATCATCGTCATTGACAGCTGCTGTTAAGGGCATTGACATTGCGGAAGGAAGCACAGATGCTTCTAAATAGTCCTCTGTCCCTGCCAACTGAACATGGATCGTCGCGAAAAAGTACAGTATTGATATGATCTTATTTCCATGAAGGCCTTTGTTACAACCCATCGTTTTGTTTTTGATATGTTTCACTTTTGCTTGTAAGTTGTATATAGGTGGTTTCAAGATATTTCACATATGGGAGGAACATCTTCCATTCTGTGACTGCCATAACTTTTCACTGGAAAATATTGTGAAATCACAAACTACTAATATCGACTTCGTTACTGTTGTTTCGTAGTTATCATTGTTGACATGTTTGATTGCTGAATCTGCTCAGTTTGCTGGGAATCAGAGTCATGAGAGTATTAAGTTTGTGACGGCTTAGGGCCTTTTCTTTTCTACTTGTGCTGAGTTTCCTGAAATTTGACAAGGTTGTAAAATTTTGTAAACCATAAAATTGTTTTGAAACAGAATACTTCGAAGCCACACGCAGAGTTCTTGAATGTATACAAGTTTGTATAATTTTGTAAACTATATAATTGTTAAAATGCGACATCTCGGAGCCATTTTTCATTCTTAACCATCTTGCAGATTACTGCTCCTCGTTGTTACATTATTAGTACATAACATGTAATATTTGGCTAGCTTTGTGGAAGTTGATTCATTGCTTAGTTCATATAATTTAAGGTTGCCATAAAGATTGCCATAATATCTATGTGGTTATAAAATCTTCTAATTAAGGGTTAAATGAAAATTTTAAGTTACTACATCCGTTTGCTTTTACTTGTCCACTATTGACTTTGCACACCCCTTAAAAAATAATAAATAAAGTGCATAATTTACAATGACACCCATATTAATTGGTGTATAGTCTTAATGGATTTGAAAAATGATTTGGAATGCGTAATTAATGCTAAGGGCAAAATAGGAAAAATAAATTATTTTTCTCTTCAGATGCGAAAGTGGACAAGTAAAAGTGAAAATCTATTTTTAGAATAATGGACAAGTAAAAATGAACAAAGGAAGTATATTGCTGCTCCCTAACGCACATGCAAGTATACGTGGTGATACAAGCAATAGAATTATATGTCTAGTGTCGAACCCACAGAGACTTGTATCAACTACCCACTAAATTCACCAAGATTGTTATTCAATCGAGCCAATTCGAGTTCAAGAGTTTAATTATACTAAACTATAATTCTAAGTAGTAACTAAATTATCAAGCAACAAAATGGTTGTGGTGTATTCAGTAGAGACAAATATTCTAGGTTGTGATCGATTCACCAATCCTATTGTGTCCTAGTTAACTCTCCCTTTCATACAATTCACTCATGGTTGCTAATTAATTGAACAATTGCTCTTATAACCTTCTCTCGAAGTACTACTCGCCTATTCAAAATAGATTAATGCCTATACTCCTATGAAATCAATCTGTTAAGAACACATTAAAATTATGATATTTAATTAAGCATGATGACTAGGTATATTCGTATCGTAACCACAACTACACCCCCTTCAGAGTTAAGATCACACTCTCTTTAATTCTTCTCTAATCAAAATATGGCTTTCCCAAGCATAACATAAATAGTAAATACAACCTAAGTGCTGGCTAGACAATTAAGCAATTAATCACAGAATTGAAGAAATAACCATATATTGGTGAATTAAAATCAAGGTTAAGTCAACTTTAAACAACAATATTCATCGCTAAATTACAACCCCAGAACTATAGATTTTAGCCACTCATGATTGTAGTAACAACTTTTCAAGTATTTTGCATAAACAAATTACAAAGAAAAGATGAAGGAATGAAGAACTCGATGATTTTCTCCTCCAAAGAATGTTCCCAACGTCTTCTCCCTTCCAAAATAGTCCCATTAGGTCTAAGGTGTATCAAAAGTCTCAAAAATAATATTTTTACATGTATTTATACAAAGTAGGGTCGGGTCCAGACGAAAATACCTTTTCCTATGCGAAATAGGATTGGGACTCTGTAAAAATTGACAGAGAGCGTGCAAAATTGACAGCAATAGAAGCGACTGTGGTGGATTCTTAGAATCTGCCTTTTTGCTTCGTTTTTGAAGTCCATACGTAGTTCTCGACCTCCAAACGCAATCTCAACTTAATCCCTTGGGTTTTTGCTGAAACTTCAAAGCTCCAAATAGCTCGATTTCATTCTGTAACAACTACATAGCTTGGAATTACTCCTACAAGGCATAAAATACATAATTAGTGCAAAACACTAGCGATTAAAGCTCAAACTCAATTAAAGTGCATTAAATTAGAGTGCGATAAGCGACTAAAATACGTAATTATAGCTGACCATCAACACCCTACACTTAAACCATTGCTCTTCCTCAAGCTATCAAACTACACTTTATATAAACACGACCTATTTAAACAATTCTCCTAACTCACCATACCAAGAATATTTAAAATAGACTAAGCACTAGAGTGTAACATCTTTACCTCAAGATTGACTCACAAGTACCACGCATTATTCACAACTCGCTCACTTACTCTAACATAGAGGTCAATGATATTATCTTTCCTTCATGAATCAAGTGCCCTTACACAACAAAAGAGAGTAGTTACACACACAATAAAATTTAAGAAAAATCAGGAACTCAAGATAGAAAGAATTCACTCATTCTCATAAATAACATTCATATGCCACAAAAGATGCACTATAGGCTTGCCCGTAGTGTACTACTCTATTAATTATGCTCATCCAGTCTAAGATCAAGTAAGACTTTAATTGGATGTAATATAGGTTGCGGAACGAGCATGATACATTTGGATATAAGAGTGGCTACACCTCCCTAAGCACTTTAATACATACGCTTTATCTTTTAAAACCCCATACTTATGTCAAACTGTAACTCCACCTTCACATTAATATACATTAACTCCATACTTCTTTAAGCACAATTACATCAAGAGTTACCACTATCAAGGAATATTTTTCACAACAATACAACTATTTTTTTTGTTTCTTTTCAATTCAAATGACTCTTACTTTTTCAAAACAGTGCACCTTTCTCCTTATTTCATTAGTTCCACTCAAAAGCCAAACCAACCACCTCACACTTTAACTTTTACAAAGTTCATAATAATTTAAGTGCTCATGAGAGGTGAAAAGGTTCAAATAGATGGTTAATTCAAACAAATAGGTAAGGCTTGTAATGTGGTTGCCAAAGAAACATGATTACAGGTTTAAAGGGTTAAGTACGATACATAATAATTAGGCGGGTAAACTATATATATATATCTGGCTCAATAAAGAAACGCCTATATCACTTTCAAGACTGACCAATACTACTATTTCGCTCTGCAAACACAAGAAGCAAGTTCTATACATCAAATGGAATGCACAAAATAACACACAAACCTCACACACACATGTCACATACTCATCATTGGACTCATCAAGACACTCTAGTCAAAATAGTTAAGCAAAATTAAGATTATACAATCTGAGGTACTTATACAAGAGTAAAAAACTGAGCCTAAGCGTCACAACTAAAGCACTCACTCTTATCAAAGCATAACCAAGTTAAGAAATATTTCTTCAATTAAATTCATATCACAATAGCTCCTACTCCTAAAAAATAAAACTAACTATACCCAGTTCAAATAAAACCCTTGGAAAAGAACCACGTCACAAAGAAAAAATAAGAGGTAATTGCTACACTACCTACAAAGAAAATCTTTTTGTCTTTTTTCTTTTGACTTAAATCTCTCAAGAAAACTGTCTAGGAGATCCATCGTTGTGAAAAGTCCTAATTTTCTGATTTTTTATTTTTAACAAAAAATTATTACACTAAGAACGAGTACTACAACTAAGCTAAGATAGAACAGAAAATCACCCAGACAATATCCTCACCCCACACTTAAAATTATGCAATGTACTCAATACACACTATTAATAACAAGAGGGTGAAAGAGACTTTCTGATAGACCAAATGCCGAAGAATTAGCAGCTCACGAGATACTCAGACTTCCCTCGATTTTTATCCTTTGTGTGGGCACCCCACACTTAGTTCTTATAATCTAGCTCGCTTTTGAACTCTTCCAATGGATTTTCTCCCTATACTTATAATCCTACAAAAATAATATAATAAAAATAAAAATAAAAATAAAAGAAAGCAGTAAAGTTGGGTTGCCTCCCAACAAGTGCCTGATTTAATGCCGCAACACGATGCATGGCCTCGCTTACTCATTAGCGAGAACAACTTTGATCTTCTCACGATAAATTATTCCTCCGCGATAGTGCTTGACTATGTGACCATTCACTAAAAATTTTCTTTCTCCATTTAAAGCACACAACTCAATTGCACCATAAAGAGTGACTCTCACCATCTCAAACAGGCCTGACCATCTCGATTTTAACTTCCCAGGAAACAACTTGAGCCTATAATTTAACAATAATACATGTTGTCCTGGCTCGAAGTGATGTGGCATGATACACTTGTCATGCCATATTTTCGTTTTCTCTTTGTATAGCTTAGCATTCTCATAAGAGTGCAGCTTGAACTCATCTAACTCATTCAACTACAAGAGTCTCTTCTTGCCCGCTGCTTCAAGTATTCAATTTTTTAATGGCCCAGTACGCTTTGTGTTCAAGTTCAACAGGCAAGTGACATGCCTTCCCATAAACAAGCTTATACGGCGACGCCATAACTGGAATTTTGTATACAGTTCTATATGCCTACAAGGCATCATCTAACTTTGCAGCCCAATCCTTCCTATTCACACTCACCATTTTCTCCAAGATTTGCTTTATTTCTCTATTAGACACCTCAGCTTGTCCACTTGTTTGCGTATGATATACCGTAGTAACTCTATGGCGGACTCCATATTTAGCTAGAAGGTTATACCATAACCGATTGCAAAAATGTGTCCCTTCATCACTAATCAAGGCACGTGGAGTCCCAAACCCTGAGAATATGTTCTTTTTCACAAACACAGCTACCACCATGGCATCATTTGTTGGCAATGCGATCGCCTCTACCCATTTTGACACATAGTCAACTGCTAGCAAGATGTATGTGTTTCCTATGGACAATGGAATGGTCCCATAAAATTTATCCCCCACACATCAAAAATCTCAACCTCTAAGATTTTATTCAAAGGCATATCATGCCTGTGGTTGTTCCTATTCTTCTACATTGGTCACACTTCTTAACAAATGCATGGGCATTCTTGAATAACGTTGGCCAAAAAAACCCGGATTGTAATACCTTTGTACCTGTTCTATCACCTCCGTGATGGCCCCCATAAGGTGATGCATGACAATCATACAACACTAACCACCTCCTTTTCTGGAACGCATCTCCTCATTAACTGATTAGCACACTTCTTTTACAAGTATGACTCATCCCAGTAGTAGAAGTTCACATCAAACAAAAACCTCTTTCTAGCTTCAGATTCAATTTCAGGAGTAAGTACCCCACTCACAAGATAGTTCACATAGTTCGCGTACCATAGGGGAGGGTTTCGGGTGATAGCAAAAATTTGCTCATCAGGAAATGCCTCTTTAATTTCTCCACCCTCCTCCACGTGATCATGATTTTCCAGCCTTGATAGATGGTCAACTACTTGTTCTCTGTGCCCTTTTGATCTCGTATTTCTACATCAAATTCCTGCAACAACAAAAACCCAAAAAATCAATCTAGCCTTAAATTCCTATTTTGTAAATAGATACCTAATTGCTGCATGATTGGTATGGACTATGACTTTTGTTCCCACCAAGTATGCTCAAAATTTCTCAAAAGGCCACACAATGGCTAACAACTCCTTTTCAGTGATGGTGTAATTCAGCTGTGCATCATCAAGAGTGTTACTCGCATAGTAGATGGAATAAAACACCTTATCCTTCCTCTGGCCTAGAAGTGCCCCAATAGCATGGACACTTGCATCACACATAAGTTTAAATGGAAATGACCAATCTGATGCCCCAATAATGGGGGTAGCCACCAACTTCTTTTTGAGCTCTTCAAATGCCTTCAGGCAAGCGTCATCAAAATTAAAAGTTACATCTTTTTCAAACTACATGCACAAATGAGTAGCAATTTTTGAAAAATCATTAATAAAGAGCCGATAAAACCCCGCGTGTCCCAAGAAACTCCGAAACCCTTCACAGAAATAGGTGGAGGTAATTTTTCAACCGCCTCCACCTTCGCCCTATCAACTTCAATGCCACTCCTAGACACTCTGTGACCTAACATGATGCCTTTCTACACCATAAAATGGCATTTTCCCCAATTCAAAACTAGGTTTATTTCTTCACAACGGGTTAACATTTTGCTCAAATTCTTCAAACAGTCATAAAAAGAAGACCCAAAGACTGAAAAATTATCCATAAAGACTTCCACAAAATTTTCCATCATACTAGTGAAAATAGCCATCATGAATCTCTGGAAAGTGGCGGATGCATTACAAAAACCAAATGGCATACCCTTGAAGGCGAAAGTTCCATAAGTACAAGTAAAAGTGTTCTTCTACTGATCCTCTAGGAATATGATAATCTGGTTGTACTCCAAATAGCCATCAAGGAAGCAATAATATTCATGCCCCGCTAACCTGTCCAATATTTGGTTAATGAATAGAAGTGGGAAGTGTCACACCTCCTTTTTCCGGCACCCGCGAGGGCGCAAGGGAGTTTTTCCAATTAAAGGACAATCGAAATGGGATTCGTTTATTAAGAGATTCAGAGTCGCCACTTGGGAGATTTATGGTGTCCCAAGTCACCGGTTGAATCCCGAATCGAGGAAAGGTTTGACTCTATTTAAAAGTCCGCGAACCAAAAATCTGGATAAGGAATTCTGTTAACCCGGGAGAAGGTGTTAGGCATTCCCGAGATCCGTGGTTCTAGCACGGTCGCTCATCTGTTATATCCGACTTAATTATCTGATTTTAATACATGTTTTAACTTATGTGACTTCTATCCGTAAACCACTTTTATTATTATTTTTAAGGGAAATTGAACGTCATTTAAAATATGTCTTTGGATCGCGTCACATGAAATGCACCCGCAATCCGAAACACATTTTATCCAACGTTTTAGGATTTGGATTTGGGTCGCATAAAATGCACACTCAAATTTAGGGAGGTAAAATTATTAAAATACGCGCCTAAAGAGTCTAACACGTTATTATTTTGGGAAAGGCCGTGAAGTTCACTAAGCGGCAAATTCCGAAGTCTATCCATTTCTTATATCCTTTTGTTGAGGGCCCCGCAAGTTATAATTTATTTTCGGCGAGGCACGCCCCATTTATTTTAAAAGGATCATCCTATAGTGATTATGTTTTCTACTTCGTTTGTCTCTAAAATACAAGAAGAAAAGATCCTATATTATTTATATGCTTCGAACTTATTCTAAGCGGGCGTTTGAACACAACTTGTTAAATTCGAAAAAAGATACAATAGGGCAGTCCATTTAACAGTTTTGGGCCCAGGCCCAGCGTCCATGGCATCGAGCTGGACCTGGACCATGCCTATTCCGGTGTTGGGCCTACTACTTGTTTCTACACTCGTTTGTCATTTAAGAAGCAAAAATGAAAATGATATCTAAGGGAACCTGTTCTTGCAAATTTATATAAGCAAGTTGTTCACTAAAAATAATTCAAACTACTAAGTGATTTAACTTAAAGAACTGATGTGCATTTCAAATATGCTATAAACGAAATAAATTGGAGATGGCAAGATATGAATACTACATCATTAGTTCTTTTCTAACTAGCATACATAGGAATGGGGTTTACACACTAAATTACTGCAAATCAGCACTCAGTTGTGCATAATAAGGCAACTACATGATTCTAGCAGATGAAATTAACTACTGTATATATACAACTTAATTCAGAATATAACTTAAAAATAAATCCTAGAGCTTCAGCTCTTCATTTGTATTTCATGCTTCAATTCTCAGCTTACAAGAAGTACCAATTGT
>MU676790.1:7533-19057 GCA_026770625.1 Nicotiana glauca | reverse complement strand
AAAAAAAACCCCCCCCCCCCCTTTAATTAATCCTCAACTCTATGTATTTATAGTCCCCCCCTAGACCTGCCTTCCTTTGAAAAACTTCACTTACCCGACCAATAACCCCAAATGTGCCCATTTTCAACTAAATCCCACTAAGGAAGGCTTTTTCTTATTTTATTCCCTAAATTAAGGCATGATATAAGTGTTTATTCCCCACTAGCATTAAACTAATGTATAAGCTCTTGTCTTATTAGTGCTTGACTAAATGACCAATTAAATCTGTAAAAATTAAATAACTTAGAAAAATATTAACTGGATCCCTATAATTAACACGCAATATCAAATACTAATTAAAACAATAATCACATAATTACACGTTAAATGACAAAAATTACAAAAGATATATATTTTGTGATTTTCTTCTTTCAAAACCAAATATTGTGTAGTTAATTCTTAATTTGTACAAAAATAAAATCCTAAGTGCATTTATAACATATTTTTGGTATTTTAATTAATCAAAACAAGATAAACATCCACAGGTAAAACACAAATAATTATCCTGAAATGTCATGCAAGAATTCTAAAAATTATACGCCAAAGAAATTTATTTTATTTTTGATTTCTTTTAATTTTCGTGAAGCAAAAATCACGTGCTTACAGGAAGTGGTATGGGTTTCTTTGTTGAGACTTATATAATCAATGCAAACTCTCCACCCTGTCACCGTGCGAGTAGGAATTACCTCATTTATTTCATTCTCTACCACAATCATCCCCCCTTTTTGGGCTCACATTGCGCTGGGCTTACCCATTTGCTGTCAAAGATAGGAAAGATGATACCTGCATCGAGCCACTTAATTACTTTCTTCTTCATGACCTCTTTCATAATGTGATTTAATCTCCTTTGCTTCTCAACATTGTGGCAATGTTCATCTTCCAAAAGATTTTATGCATGCAAAATGTTGGATTGATTCCCTTGATGTAAACAATTGTCCACCTAATAGCCTTTTTATGCTCACGAAGTACTCTGAGCAATATTCTTCTTGTACATTAGTCAAGCTGGATGAGATAATCACTGGCAATATCTCAGAGTTCCTCAAATAAGCATAGCGCAGATGCGATGAAAGGGGCTTTAGTTCTAGCTTTGGAGCTTCTTCAATAGATGGCTTAGGAGGGGTCAGAGTGACAAACCTGCCTAACTCCTCAAATCTCCCAAACCCATGGACATAACTACAAGACATGTCAAGTACTTGCTCAATTTCTCCCATCATCTCATCTTGACGGTCTTCTTCATCCCCAATCAAAGCTCGTTCAAGAGGATCTACGGGGCTCTATAAGGCACCAATGTCGTAGCATCACTTTCCACCACATAATTCATGGATAGATCTTCATAGTGGGCTGGAAATATGAGTGCTTTATACACATTGAATACCTCCACTCGATCACCGACTCTTATCGTCATATTTCCTTAGCATATATCAATAATAGCTCGACTCCTGGCTAAAAATGGATGCCTCAACATAAATGGTTCTTCCAGATCAGGCTTATAATCCAAGATAATGAATTAGTAGGGAATATGAAAGAGCCCATTTGAACTAACACATCTTTAATCACTCATTCAAGATGATCAAGGGAGCGATCAACCAACTGTAAGATTATCGTTGTTGGGTCGGCTCACCCAAACCCAACTGTCTGAACACTGATAGTGACATCAAATTGATGCTCGCTCCAAGATCACATAAAGCTCTCCCGACTGCATGCTTACCAATCAAGATTTGGATAGTGAAATCCTTCAATTTCTAAGGTATCTTGCTTTGGAATCTAGAGCTACATTCCTTAGTGAGTGCCACAATCTCGAATTCGGCCAACCTCCTTTTATTTGACACTATGTCCTTGATGTATTTGCATATTTGGGCACTTCTTGCAGGATGTCTACTAGTGGAGTATTGATTTGCACCTGCTTCAAAATATCAAGAAATTTTTTATACGTGGAATTATCCTTCACTTTCCGTAATATTTGAGGGAACAGAGGTGGTGGCCTCACAACTAATGGTAGGGGTTGCTTAGCCATCACCTCTTCAGTTGGCTTCTCTGACTCTTTTGATATTTCTGATTCTGACTCTATAGTGGCCAACTTCTCATTAAAGGTCATTTATTTTCTCCTTTTTGATTGGACTTCTTCTAACCGTCTCCTATTCCTCAATGAAACAACATTAATATATGCCTTGGGATTAGCCTTAGTGTCGCTTGGAAGAGCTCCAACTGGTCGAGTATTTTGGTCACTGGCAAGTTGTTCCATTTGTTGCTTTAAATTTCTCATTGTTGCATCTTGGGTCTACTGATCAGCCATTGATTTCTTCATTATCTCTGCTGTTTGGGCCTGCTAGTAGCCATAAATTTCTTTATCATTTCCTAAAGGTGACTCGTCGAGTTTGCATGTTGTTCAACCTGACGTGGTCTATATTGTTGTTGAGGAGCTTGTGGCCTGTATTGATTCTAAGCACCTTGGTTTCCACCCCAAGAGAAGTTTGGGTGGTTCCTCCAGTTGGGATTGTAAGTGTTCCCATATTGGTTTGTCTGGCCCCTATTTACATTACCCACAAAATAGAGACTCTGGATTAACTGGGCATAAGTCTCTCGTATGACCCTCTCCACATACTTCACAAAACAATTGAACCTGTTGCACTGGCTAGGCTTGTTAATAACCAAAGTCATCTGATTGACTTGGTTAGTTAATGTGGAAATTTGAGCTGATAATGCCAAGACGACATCTAACTCGAAAACCCCTGTAGATTTTTGCACCGTGTGTCTGCCCATCTCTCCTTGCTGATCAAGATTGGTTTTGGAGAACTTGTTCAATAACGCATATATCTAATCAAAGCTTTTCTTCGACACTTGACCTCCACCTGCAGCATCTACCACAATCTTTATCTCAGGATGTAGCCCTTTTATGGTGTGAGCTAACACTTTGTTTGCCTGATGGTGATGAGGATAGTCTCTGAGCAGCCCCTTGAACCTCTCCCAAGCTGAGTATAAAGACTTCACCGCTTTCTGTTTGAAGGCAACTATTTCACATTTAATCTTTGAAGTTTTGCCTGAAGGGAAGAACCTTGCCAAAAATTTCCTTGCCAGATCATTCCATGATTAATAGAATTAGCTAGTTCTGCCTTCAGCCATCGCTTTGCTTTACCCAACAGAGAGAACGGGAAAAGTGTGAGCCTCACATAGTCTGGAGTGAATCCTCTAGTAATATAAGTATCACTAATTTCCAAGAAGTTCAGAATATGCTGTTGTGGATCCTCGTGTGGAAGACCCATAAACTGCCCATTCACATGTAGTAGCTGGATCATGCTCTGTTTTAGCTCAAAGTGCCCAGTGATTCTGGGCTTCACAATGCTGGAGGTGACATTAGCAATGCTAGGCATCGCCACCTCCTCTGCCATGTTCACTAGAAATTGAACAAGTGCCAGAAGATTATTTGTGTCCTTGCTTCCCTTAACCTCCTATGAAATATTCTCTCAGGTTTGGGGCCAAAGCCTTGAAGTCTGTCTTGGCTTCTGACCTATGCATTTAATCAAAGTTCTTGAGATCAAAGCAACAATCAAGTAACGTTAGACTTGATGAAATAAACAATGAAAGCAAAAATTAGAAAGTATCCAATATTCAAGTCACCGACAATGTCGCCAAAAACTTGTTGCTCCCCAATGCATACGCAAGTATGCGTGGTCGTACAAGTAATAAATGATATGTCGAGTGTCGAACCCCACAGAGACTTGTATCAAATACCTACTAAATTCACCAAGATTTTTATTCATTCGAGCCAATTCAAGTTCAAGAGTTTAATTATACTAAACTATAATTCTAAGTAGTAACTAAATTATCAAGCAACAAAACGGTTGTTGTGTATTCAGTAGAGACAAATATTCCAGGGTTGTGATCGATTCACCAATCCTATTGTGTCCTATTTAACTCCCTTTCATACAATTCACTCATGGCTGCTAATTAATCAAACAATTGCTCTCATAGCCTTCTCCCAAAGTATTGCTCCCCTATTCAAAATAGATTAACGCCTATATTCCTATGAAATCAATCTATTAAGAACACATTAAAATTATGATATTTAATTAAGCATGATGACTAGGTATATTCGTATCCTAACCACAACTCCACCCCCTTTAGAGTTAAGATCGTGCTCTCTTTAATTCTTCTCTAATCAAAATATGGCTTTCCCAAGCATAACATAAATAGTAAATACAACCTAACTGTTGGCTAGACAATTAAGCAATTAATCACAGAATTGAAGAAATAACCATATATTGGTGAATTAAAATTAAGGTTAAGTCAACTTTAAACAATAATATTCATCGCTAAATTACAACCCCAGAACTATAGATTTTAGCCACTCATGATTGTAGTAACAACTTTTCAAGCATTTTGCATAAACAAATTACAAAGAAAAGATGAAGGAATGAAGAACTCGATGATTTTCTCCTCCAAAGAATGTTCCCAACGTCTTCTCCCTTCCAAAATAGTCTCTTTATGTCTAAGGTGTGTCAAAAGTCTCAAAAATAACATTTTTGCATGTTGGGCCCAGACGAAAATGCCTTTTCCTACGCGAAAGAGGACTGGGACTCTGTAAAAATTGCACAAGCATGCTCATAGGGCGACACACCATGTGAGATGGTAGTGGGGTTTGTCAGAGAGCGTACAAAATTGACAATAGCAGAAAATGGATAGTCGCAGTGCCCCATGCGCTGCGGCTGTGGTGGATTCTCAAAGTCTGCCTTTTTGCTTCATTTTTGAAGTCCTGACGTGGTTCTCGACTCTCGAACACAATTTCGAATTAATCCCTTGAGCTTTTACTTAGACTTCAAAGCTCCAAATAGCTTGATTTCATTTCGTAACATCTACATAGCTCGAAATCGCTCCTACAAGGCATAAAACACATAATAGCGCAAAACACTAGCGCTTAAAACTCAAACTCAATTAAAGTGCAGTAAAATAGAGCGTGGTAAGCGGCTAAAATACATAATTATAGCCTACCATAATGCTGTATTGTGGGTCGAGCCTGGGCCTAATTGGGCCAAATGGGCCTGGGCTTATGCGGCCTGGGCTCTAGCGGTCCCGGTCCAAATGGTCCCAATGGATGGAACCGGCCCGTTGTGGGCCTAAGCCCATATCGTCCCGGGCTATATAGGTCGGGCCCACGGGCCTAAACGGGCCTAAGTGGTCCAGGCTATTTTGTTTTTGAAAGTTTTTTATCTAAGGTATTTTCTTGTAAATAATATATATATATATATATATATATATATATATATATATATATATATATATATATATATATATATATATATATATATATATATTGCCTTATATTATTTCTTGTAAATTATGTTATATAATTATGACTTAAATAGACAAGAGGGGTTGCTCTGATGGTAAACAACCTCCACTTCCAACCAAGAGGTTGTGAGTTCGAGTCTCCCCAAAAGCAAGGTGGAGAGTTCTTGGATGGAAGGATGCCGAGGGTCTATTTGGAAATAGTCTCTCTACCCCAGGGTAGGGGTAAGGTCTGCGTACATACTACCCTCCCCAGACCCCACTAAGTGGGATTATACTGGGTTGTTATTGTTGTTGTTGTAATTGTGATTAAAATCTTCTAATTCAAATTTAAACACAAAAAAACTGCAAATAAATATTCAAGGGAATGTCTAATAATTTTTATTATTACGACATTAACAAAAAATGGCAATATCTTTCTTAGTCTTCCTCTCCCTAATGGAATGATCACAACAAGGTGCTAATACCACCATTAAAAGGAAAAAAAACTAAAGAAGATGTGCCAAAGTACAAGTTACATATTAGTCTACATAGTATCTCTAACAAATTTCATAAATCCTTCAAGGTTTGGAGGAATTTCCGTTGGTGGTAGCGGAAAAGAAGCTTGTTCATCACCGCTTCCGGGCGAAGCAGCATCCTCCGCAAGTTCCGCTAGCATTTTTTCATAAGCTTCGTCTATCCGGTTGTGATTCAGCAAGTCCAAAATTTCTTCTTTCCAAACGGATCCAATCTCTGAAGAGTACTGATTTTTCCAAGCTCTCCCTCACAGACGCTCTATGATCATCGATTTAAAGTCTTACTTGACTGAAAGCGCTCTCGATGCCACTTTTGAAGCTTGAATACTTAAAATATCTCGAGCCTTCCTTGAAAGAGCTGGATAGTATTTTTCTTTGGCCTTCCACCATTCCAAAACATCAAAGGAGCCGTAGGGATTCTCTGGTTCAAGTCCCTGCGGCAAATAAACTTGAAGCTTATTTAGTTGCAACAACTAAACTTTCGTACATATATTTCCACCTAGTCGGACAAGCTTTAGGAACCTTTCTTTCTCTAAGGCCAAATATATCACATTTTTTAAAATATTCCCTAAGTCTACCTCTATGGTTTGAATAAAAAAGCCAATTAAGAGCTATTTTAACCTTTTCAATTTCCACATTTAAAATTTTCATACCATCACCAACGATTAAATGGTAAATATGATAAATACATCTAACATGGAAATAAATACTAAATGTAAGATTTAGTGTAGTTGTAAGCAAGCCTATAGCATTAGTGTTACTAGAAGAATTATCCGTTGAAACTGACATTATTTGATCTCTAATGCAAAATATCTGCAACTGTGTTAACAATAAACTCATCTGTGTGACGTGAATTAATTATTCTATAAGCAATAATGTACTTTTGCATTTTCCATTCCTCATCAATCCATTGAGTCGTTACAGTAAGATAATCACAGTCATTACCACTCTTGTCAATATCAGTAGTAATAGCAATGCGACAATATATATGAGTAAATAAATAGCACAAATATTGTTCATATTTATAAATATCGCTCTTACGGTTGCGCAAGGCCATCATTTATAAGTAGGATTAAAAACTCTTCTAATATAGTGCACAAAGTGAGGGTTAGAAGGAAAACTATAAGGTAAGCACATAACAGTAACCATTTTTGTCAATTCTTCATGATCTTTATTTGGATCGTAATATAAAATACCACAGGTAATAGTGTTAATTCCCGGTTGAACTAGATTTGATCCGGTACTAGGGTTAACCTCAGTACCTACACTAGTCCCCTCTTGCTGCGCTTTCATTTGAAGATATCTAGCTTTATCTCTAGGGTGTATCTTTATATGTCTAGTCAAACTACCCGTACCGCTACAGTCTCCAGTATATTTATGCGCCATCAAAGCCCCACAGGTTTTACACTTAGCCTTATTTTGTTCTCTTAGTTGAGTAAAAAAATACCAAACAAGAGATATTTCGGGCCATCTAGAAGGTTGTCTATTAAAGGTAGGGGTTACTACAGGAGGGTCAGGCGGGGCATCATTTGGATTATTATCAGTTGGGTTAACAACATGACTAGTAGGTGTATCATCTAAATCCAGTTGAGTGTCATCTAAATCATCATTTTCCTCATCAATATCATCGATAGTTGCATTAGGATACATAGCATTCATATATTTATTATTTAATTGTTGACCTGGTGCAACATCATGGACAAATTGACTTTTGTTAAATTGAAAACATGATTTATCACTATCAAGAATAACAGGTGGAGGAGGACGGGTAACATGAGTAGTAGCTTGGCGACTAGATTTACCAACTTTAGATTTTCCCTTACGACTAAATATTTTTTTCAAAGAAAATGCCATATTAATTATAATTATACAAACTTAAACAAACAAAATTATAATATTAAAACTTAAGAGTTGGAACGAGTTTACCGAATTGACGAACAACTTCTTGAAAATTGAATATCGTTGAAGACTTGAATACTTCAATTTACCAACTTCACAATTTTTCAAAAAATTGCAATAATAAAGTAAGCAATTATAGAAGAAAATTAGAGAGAGATTGATGAATCTGTGAGTAAAAATGAAAGAATGAAGGGGTATTTATAGTTGAGAATAGGGAAAAAGTGTAATTATAAAAAGTTTGGATTAAAACAAAGTTTGGGTGCCAAATGACTATTTTTTAAAATGCCAAACGGCTGAAATTGCAGGCCAACAACTACTTTTTAAATTTCTAACCGTTGACCTTTTTAAATAAAATAAAAAAATTTGAAAAATTACCGTTGAGCCCGGTTGAACCGGCCCAGGCCCGCCTGCCGGTCCTGGGCTCGCGGTCTATTTGGGTAGGACTGGCCCACAGTGCGCCTTAAAGACCGTTTGAGACCGGCCCGTTAGGCGGGGGTCTCGCGGGTCTGGGGCGGTCCCGGGCTAGGACCGACCCACAATACAGCATTAGCCTACCATCATATATTATCTTCAAATTTAGAAAGTTGACTAAGAATGAAATGTTGTGTCACATAAATTGAAAGGAAGAGTATTACACGCATAATAGTTAATAATTCAAAATATTTAAAATATATGTATGAAAATTGAGGTCAAAGAAAATCTTTGACTCCCTTAATAGTAATAGTGCCACGTAAGAGGGTGTAATAGTTTTCTTACCATCTATACGGTGAACTGGTCCGCCGCCTCCAACTGTAGTGGCTTAAAAAAAGTTAGCTAGGTAGTTAGATAAGGAATGGGCAAATGGCCTCTATTATAGCCTCTTAATTAATCCACGACCATTTGTAACAAACACGTAAAATTTAACAGAAACAGTTAGCTGAAGTAAATAATGGCGACCATTTAATCCTCCATCCCACGGCTGAGATTATTTCCTATCCAAAATAATACAAGGAACGGCAGCTGACATAGTAGTTATGCATAATCCAATTGATAAACTCTGTTTTCCTATTTTTCAGACTCCATCAAACACTCTACCCTCTCATTTTTCACATGTTTCTCTTGGTAGATCTAACCTTTAGCAGCTGTTACGGACACCCTCGAACTATATATATAATTGAAAAATATGTACATTTCACTTAGTTTCCGAAAATTGTGACAAAAGTGTAGTGGGTGCACGAATACTCGCACCCACTAACTTAATTTACTCGTTGGATCCGCCTCAACGTTTCTCCTCGATCTTTCTGTTGGCCTTTATTCTCTTTCATGTATATCCTAACACCTTCTGTTGATGCCGATCCAACTGCAAGACCACCATGTTATAGAATCAATTCAGTTGGATGTCTTTAGCTAGCTATTTCAATTTGTAAACATAGAAAAATTGCAACTTTTGAGTCATTGATTGAGTTGTGATTAGCGGACTAATTTTGCCATGGCAGGTCCTAGAACACCCCCATATTATAGCCCAACTTACAAGCCCAATGCAGCCAACTTCCCTTCTTCTCCTTATTCAATAAGAATTAATGTTTATACATTGGCCATTGCCATTACGTTCCTCTGCTCTGTTACTTATCTCTTTGGCAGAGGCTCCATTTCTACCTCTCCTGTTTCTAATGTTGCAGCTACCATTCCCTGCATTCCCTTGAAAATAACATCCACTGCTGCCGCTTCCAATAATTCCAAAATATCATCGTCTTCTTCTTCTACATCGTCACAACTAGACTTCAGTGCCAACCAAGGTGACGATGAAGGTGAAGGCGTTGCGCCTGATGATAGTGTCAAAGTTTACCCGGCATGTGACATCAAGTATAGCGAGTATACTCCGTGTGAAGACCCTCAAAGGTCGTTGAAGTTCAAGAGAGACAGATTGATTTACAGGGAGAGGCATTGCCCTGACAAGAGTCAATTGTTGAAATGCCGTATCCCCGCGCCTTATGGTTACAAGAAGCCGTTCAAGTGGCCTAAGAGCAGGGATTTGGCGTGGTACGCCAATGTGCCACACAAGGAATTGACGGTGGAAAAAGCCGTTCAGAATTGGATCCGAAAAGAAGGAGACAAGTTCAGATTTCCCGGTGGAGGGACCATGTTCCCTAATGGTGCTGATGCCTATGTTGACGATATTGACAAGTTAATCAATCTTAAAGATGGTTCCATTAGGACCGCTATTGACACCGGTTGTGGGGTAATTTACCGTTTTTCTCATTGGCTAGACGAATTGTAGGATCCCATTTAGCGACGTTTTATCTAAAGAAGTTGTGACAATGTATATGTAGGTGGCGAGCTGGGGAGCTTATCTTTTGTCGCGAGATATCCTAGCAATGTCATTTGCACCCAGGGATACACATGAAGCGCAGGTTCAATTTGCTCTTGAGCGAGGCGTTCCTGCTTTAATTGGAGTACTCGCATCCAAGAGACTTCCCTATCCATCTAGAGCTTTTGACATGGCTCATTGCTCTCGTTGCCTTATTCCCTGGGACCAGTATGGTACGTATAATTGATTAAGTAAATAAAAGTGTGTTACTTTTTAATCAGATGGTCACACAATTCAATAGTTCTGTCACGTGAATACAATTTTGGTTTTACATGTTAAACTGAGTCTATTTGCATGGTGATCAGATGGTGAATACTTAATGGAAGTTGATAGAGTGCTAAGACCTGGTGGATATTGGATACTCTCTGGCCCACCAATCCGTTGGAGGAAATATTGGAAAGGTTGGGAAAGAACCAGAGATGATCTAAATGGGGAACAAACCAGAATAGAGGAGGTAGCTAAGAAACTTTGTTGGAAAAAGTTTGTCGAAAAGGATGACATTGCAATATGGCAGAAGCCATACAATCATTTCCAGTGCAAAGAACAAAAGAAGTTAATGTGTCCTGCCCAAGATCCTGATAAAGCCTGGTTTGTGCTTTTCAGCTCCTTACAGTTTTAATACCCTAGCTACTAGTTCTGTTTTATTTTATATGACTGTAGTTGACTGGGCACGACGTTACCTTAGGACATGTTCTGAAACAAACTCAAAACGAAAGAGTGTCATATAAAATGAAACAGAAGAAATATCTAGGTTCTACTCATAGTTCAGTTGCTCTAAACTTGTTTGGTGTTAACTTTGTGTTTTACAGGTATACGGAGCTTTCGACTTGCGTAACTCCGCTGCCTGAAGTTTCAAGTGAAGAAGAGGTGGCAGTTGGACAATTGGAAAAATGGCCTAAAAGATTACACGCAATACCACCAAGGATTAGCAGTGGAACTGTTAATGGGGTTACAGCTGAATCTTTTGAGAAGGATTCACAGCTATGGCAAAAAAGAGTTTCTTATTACAAGAGCGTAGATAACAAGCTCAACCAACCAGGGAGATACAGAAATCTTTTAGATATGAATGCTTACTTAGGTGGTTTTGCAGCTAGTTGGGTTGATGATCCTGTTTGGGTAATGAACGTTGTTCCTGTTGAGGCTGAGGTCAACACACTTGGTGTCATTTATGAACGAGGATTGGTTGGAACATATCAAAGCTGGTAAGTTATTCCTAGCTCATTCAGTACAATCAAACGATTTCTCATATGATTATTTTCGTGAACTCAAGTAGAATAAGTTTGCCTTGCCCCCTTTTATTAAGTATTGCTAAGGGCCAACTCCTAACCTAAGAGTTTTGGTTATGACCAGCCGAAGACATGCCCTCTAGATGCCTTAAAATCGTCCTTTTACTCTATTCCCGCTTATGCATACTTCATGGCTGATCCCCCCAGCACCCCCC
>MDKF010061768.1:0-19069 GCA_026770625.1 Nicotiana glauca | reverse complement strand
GTCACCTTCGTGGCACCTCCACGCTGCACAGTGTCTCTCAGGACACACAAATGGGGATCATCAAACTGCCGATCATGGATACACTCCAATAGAGAAGAACGGGCGACCGTGCAAGCTAACACTCTGCTAGGCTCAAAAATATCTAATCTCACCAATCGATTGGCCAAAGCGTGAACATCTAAGGCAAGCGGTCTCTGGCTGGCCAGAATATAAGCAAGACTACCCATGCTGGCGGACTTCCTACTCAATGCATCGGCCACCACATTGGCCTTACCCGGGTGGTATAGATAGTAACATCATAGTCTTTCAACAACTCTAACCACCTCCTCTGCCTCAAATTCAACTCCTTCTGCCTGAACAAACACTGGAGGCTCTTGTGATCTGTGTACACCTCACACATCACACCATATAGATAATGCCTCCAAATCTTCAAAGCATGAACAACAACTGCCAACTATAGATCATGAACCGGATAATTATTCTCGTGGATCTTCAACTGTCTCGAAGCATATGTAATAACTTTTCCATCATGCATCAATACTGCTCCAAGCCCAATATGGTAAGCATCACAATAGACTGTGTAAGGCCCTGAACCCGTGGGCAAAACCAACATCGGTGCCGTAGTCAGAGCTGTCTTGAGCTTCTAAAAGCTCGCCTCACACTCATCTAACCACCTGAACTGGGCACCCTTCTGGGTCAGTCTTGTCATCGGGGTTGCAATAGACAAAAATCCCTCCACGAACCGACGGTAATAACCTGCTAACCCCAAGAAACTCCGAATCTCGATCGCTAAAGCTGGTCGAGGCCAATTCTTGACTGCCTCAATCTTTTTCGAGTCCACCTGAATATCTTCTGCTGATACAA
Organism: Nicotiana glauca; assembly: GCA_026770625.1. Classification (NCBI taxonomy): domain Eukaryota; kingdom Viridiplantae; phylum Streptophyta; class Magnoliopsida; order Solanales; family Solanaceae; genus Nicotiana; species Nicotiana glauca. The sequence goes on along the minus strand of MDKF010061768.1, from coordinate 18,205 downwards.
TATGACCAGAAATGCAACCGAACTCAACCGGAACTCGCACTTCGAAAACTTAGCATATAACTGACTATTCTTCAGAGTCTGAAGAACCACTCTGAGGTGCTGCTCGTGCTCTTACTGGCTGCGGGAGTACACCAGAATATCATCAATAAATACTACCACGAATAAGTCTAGATATGGCCTGAACACTCGGTTCATCAACTCCATAAATGTTGCTGGGACATTGGTCAACCCAAATGACATGACTAAAAACTCATAGTGCCCATACCGAGTGCGGAATGTTGTCTTAGGGACATCAGACACCCTAATCTTCAGCTAATGGTAGCCAGATCTCAAGTCTATCTTTGAAAACACCTTTGCCCCCTACAGTTGGTCAAACAAATAATCAATCCTCGGCAGTGGATACTTGTTCTTTATCGTCACCTTGTTCAACTACCGGTAATTAATACACATCCGCATCGAACCATCCTTCTTCTTCACAAATAACACCGGCGCACCCCAAGGAGAAACACTAGGCCTGATAAAACCATTCTCTAGTAAATCCTACAACTGGTTCTTTAACTCCTTCAACTCTGGCGGGGCCATGCGATACGGAGGAATAGAAATGGGCTGCGTGCCCGGAGCCAGATCAATAAGAAATCAATATCCCTATCGGGCGGCATACCCGACAGGTCTGAAGGGAAAACCTCGGGGAACTCTCGAACAATAGGAACATAGTCAATATAAGAACCTCTGCGCTGGAGTCGCGAACATACGCCAGATAAGCTAAATACCCTTGCTCGACCATACGTCGAGCCTTAACATATGAAATAACACTGCGGGTGGCGTGACTGGGGTCCCTCTCCACTCTAGTCGGGGTAATTTTGGCAAGGCCAATGTCACGGTCTTGGCGTGACAATCTAAGATAGCATGATCGGGGACAACCAATCTATCCCCAATATAACGTCGAAATTTACCATGTCTAAAAGAAATAAATCAACACAGGTCTCAAGACCCTCAAACACAACCACACAGGAACGATGCACCCGGTCGACTACTACGGAGTCACCCACCAGTGTAGATACATAAACATGAATGTCCAAAGAATAACTAGACATAGCCAGGTAGGGTGCAAAATAGGACGACACATATAAATATGTAGACCGAGGGTCAAATAGCACTGGCGCATCTCTATCACAAACCAGAATAGTACATGTAATAACAACATCTGACGACTCGGCTTCTGGTCTGGCTGGCAAAGCATAAAACCGGGGCTTAGCCCCACCTCCCTTAACCATGTTTCTAGGACGATCGACTACCGGCTGATCCCTACCTCTAGCGGTCCAGCCTCCACCTCTAAGGTCTCGACCTCCACCTCTATGATCCCTACCCCCACCCATGGTTGGATGGGCAGGCTATGGGTCACCTGGTGCCTGAATCATGGGGTGAGGACCCTGCTGCTGCGACTGTGTACCCCTCAATCTCGGGCAAGCTCTCCTGATGTGACCATACTCGATACACTTATAACATCCCTCTGTACGATGACTCTGTCCCTGACAACCTGAATGACCTCCATGAAAACTCTGAAGAGGCTGTGCACTGATAGGAGCTGGCGGTGCACTGAGTGACTGGTGATCGGAATAATGCCCACGAAAACCACGATATCCTGGGGCACCCTGCGAAACCAGGAGGGCTGACTGAAAGGGCCTGGAAGGCTGACCCCTATCATAAGAATCCCTGCCTCCAGATGATGCACCACTGAATCGACCTGAGTGACGGGGTCTCTTGTCTTCCCTATGACCACCCCCTGTGGCAGAACCATCTCGATCCTCTAGGCCACACTGGTCGCCTCCTGAAAAGTAATGTCACTACCCGTCTTTCTGGACATCTGAAGATGAATAGGCTGGATCAAACCATCAATAAATCTCGTCACCCTCTCCCTCTCAGTAGGGAGTATGACGAGGGCATGGCGAGCTAGATCGACAAACCGGGTCTCATACTGGGTGACCGTCACAGACCCCTGCTGGAGGCGCTCAAACTACCTCCGGTAAGCATCCCTCAGAGTAACGGGAAGAAACTTCTCCAGAAACAAATCCGAAAACTGATAGCAAGTCAAAGGCGGTGACCTTGCTGGTCTGGCTAAGCAGTAATCCCTCCACCAAGTCTTGGCGGATCCAGATAGACGAAAAGCCGTAAAATCAACTCCATTGGACTCCACAATGCCCATGTTCCGAAGAACCTCGTGGCAGCTATATAAGAAATCCTAGGGGTCCTCAGAAGAAGCTCCGCTGAATGTAGCAGTGAAGAGCTTGGTGAACCTGTCCAACCTCCACAAAGCATCTGCGGACATATCCGCTCCATCACCTACCTGTGCAACTACCCCCTGCAGAACTGTCGCAGCTGTCTGAACCGGTGAAATCTGAGTCTGGGGAGCTACCTGCTCCGGAGTACGTGCAACAGGAGTCTGGGCCCCTCCTCTAGCCTGGGAAGTGGCTGGTGCTACAGGAAGCAATCCTGGTCGGGTGACACTCTCCACGAAGCCAACCAACTGGACCAAGGCGTCCTGAAGAACTGGGGTAGGAATAAACCCCTCTGGGACCTAAGCTGGGCCCACCTGAACTGTCTGGGCTGGGGCCGAAACCTCCTCGTCAAGGCCAACCTGAGGGTCCGCCACTGGTATTGCTGCTGGTGGCTGGGTCCTGTCCCTACCTCGGCCCCTAGCATGGCCACGTCCTCTGCCCCTAGCGGGAGCTGCCTGGGGCTCGGACTGCTGATCGGTGGATGAGGAAGTGCGTGTTCTCGCCATCTGCGAAAGAACAGAGTAGAAATTCAATCAGCATTGGGAAACCAAATCGCACGACAAGAAAGAACAAATGAGAGATTTTTCGTAACTTAGTAGACTCTGGGGACCAGGTACATACGTCTCCGTACCGACCCCTCAGACTCTACTAAGTTTGTTCGTGAGTTGTGAGACATATGTAACATAGTGCTCTGATACCAACTTATCACGACCCGGATTTCCCACCGTCACAGTCGACATGGCGCCTACTCGTGGTAGATAGGCAAGCCAACTTAAATACCTTTTCATCACTAACAATTATTTTAACAATTTATAGCATCAATATAGACACATGAAACTTATTAAGAATAATAGCGGAAGTTTGATTTATAATCGAAATAAAAATGCGAAACAGTCAATAATAGCCACTACCTAAGATTTGGTATCACATTACTCATGAACTACTAAGAATATACTAAATACAAAGGCCTGAAAGAAACATATAAGCTGTTTGTCTCGAAACAATGAGGCAACAGTCTAAAAGAGAACATAAAGAAGAGACGTCGGGCCTGCGGACGCCTGCAAGGCTACCTCGGTCTCGTGAAAATGAAAGCCTGCTCCCGTACTAATGCTGCTGCTGCTCCTCAAAACCTGGACCTGTGCAAAAATGCACAAAACTGTAGCATCAGCACAACCGACCCCATGTGCTGGTAAGTGTCTAGCCTAACCCCGATGAAGTAGTGACGAGGCTAGACTGGACACCACATAAACCTGTGCAGTTATAAATATACAGTGGAAATAGAATACAAGGCAATTAACAACATGGGAAGGGGAAACATGCTATGGGGAGATACAATATTAACAGTAATCCAGAGTAACAAACTAAAGCAGTTTAGATTCATAATGAACAAGGAATCATTACTCAATATAAACACATGGCATCCATAAGTGTTGCGGCGTGCAACCCGGTCCATAATTATCATTGTTGCGGCGTGCAACCCGCTCCACAAATACCACTGTTGCAGCGTGCAACCCGATCCTCAATATCATTGTTGCGACGCGCAACCCAATCCTCATATATTATTATTGCGGCGCACAACCTGATCCTCAATATCATTGTTGTGGCGTGCAACCCGATCCTCAATATCATCTAACAGTCTGACTCCGAAAAGCACAGTCACAATTAAGGGGCATAAAAATAAGCAAATATTAAACGAAATCCCGGCAAGGAAAAGAAACCAACAAGTACAACCAAACGTCCCGACAAGGGAATAATTAACAACGCTTTCTCTTTCTTACTTTTCTCATTTTACAATTCACTCTACCATTTTGAGCCAACGCTCCAAATAATCAAATTATTTCATATACTTTCAATATTCGTATCACAACTCGAGCCAATGCTCCTAGGAATCAAATAATCCTTTCACCGTTCACATGTTATTCACACTATATAGAAATCCTCCAATAAACATGGAATTCACAACCAATTCATGACAATAACATTATAAGGACTCACGGTCATGCTAGACACCAATGTATAGATACTCGTCACCATGCCTATACATTGTACTTGATCACATAGCAATTAGCAACAAGACACAATTCCTATTCCCTCAAGCTAGGGTTAAACCAAACACTTACCTCAAAGCCTTGAAATCCACTTAATCCTCAACTATCGCTTTACCTCGCGGTTCCACCTCCAATTCGCTCGAATCTAATCACAAATTGCTTGAATGTATCAACAAAGCTAATGGAATCAATTTGAATGCATGAAAATGGATTTCCCAAAGTTTTACTCAAAAATTACCAAAATGCCCCTAGGTCCACGTGGTCAAAACCCGAGGTTCGGACCAAAACCCGATTACCCATTCCCCCACGAACTCAAATATGTAATTTATTTTGAAATTGGACCTCAAATCGAGGTCCAACTCCCCAATTTACAGAAAACCTAGGTTCTACCCAAAACTCCCAATTTCACCCATAAAAATCCTTGGTTTCAAGTGGAAAACATGTTAGATGATGTTAAAGATTGAAAGAATTGAGTAAAAATCAACGTACAAATGATTTGGGATGAAGTTTGCTCTTGAAAAATTGCCTATGGTGTTTGGGTTTTGTAAGAATGGTGAAAAGTGATAAAAATTCGACTAAGTATAAAATCTGCTAGGCCTCGGATATGGGAATTGCGAACTAGGGTTCGCAATTGCGAACACAGGCCTGTTAACATGGGAATTGTGAACAAAGCTTCGCATTTGCGAAGCCAGGGCAAAGCTGGGACTTTCGCATTTGCGAAAGGGGCCTCGCAATTGCGAACAGTGGCCCATCGCATTTGCGATCCTTCCCTTCGCATTTGCGATACCTGCCAGGCTTCCATTTTATCGCATTTGCGATCAAGTGGTCGCATTTGCGATTACTTCTTCGCAAATGCGAAGACACCAGCACTGAAAAATACCAGATCTTTAAAACATGAGAAATGCAATCCGATGCCTATCCAAAACTCACCCAAGCCCTCGGGGCTCCAAACCAAACATGTACACAACCTCAAAAATATCCTACGGACTTAGTCGCGCGATCAAATCGCCAAAATAACATCATATACATAGAATCAAGCCTCAAAACACATGATTTTCTTCTAAACTTCATAAACTTTCAAACTTGGAACTTATAGTCCGAAATAGGTCAAACGACATCCGATTTCGACCAAACTTCACAAAAAGCGCTTAACACATATTTAAGACTTGTACCGGGCGTCAGAACCAAAATACGAGCTCGATACCATAGTCTTTTAATAAATTTTTATTTCTATTTTCCTTAATAATTTCAGAAAAATAATTTCACAAAAAAATTATTTCCTCGGCCTCTAGACCTCGGAATTCGACTCCGGGCACATGCCCGAGTCCCATATTTTCTACGGACCTTCCGGGACCGTCCAATCTCGGGTCCGGGTCCGTTTACCCAAAATATTGACCAAAGTCAACTTTAATCATATTAATATCAAAATTTTTCACAGAATTCACATATTTCAACATAAACATTTTCCGGCTACGCGCTCGGACTGGCAGGTAAAAATAAGGTTTTCAAGACCCCAAAAGCACGGAGTGGATGAAGAAATAGGTGATGACCCTTTGGGTCGTCACACCTTATCATATTATGATGTATTCGCTCTGATTTTGGTGAGATTCGACGTGCGTGAAGGCCGATTTGAGGAGCAAAGGCGTCGCGAGCTAGAGATTTTGCCGGTTCGAGGTGAGTAATGATTGTAAATGATATTCTGAGGGTTTGAAACCCGGACTTGCACATCATAGTGCTATATTGAGGTGACTTGCACACCGGATAGCGAGCGTGGGGTAGAGCACCGTTGGAGATTATGACTTGGTCCTCCCCGAGTGATATTTTTCCTGTGTTTCCGAGTAGAACTTATTTGAGGATCATCCTACTTGGATTAAATTGTTATATTTGGGCTTCGTGCCAATTATTTGAATCCTTCAGGAATTGCTATCATTGTTTTCACATTACTTGGCATGTTATTTGATCTTAGTCCTAAGTTTTAAATACTATATTGCAAACTTAGCCATCTTTCGAAGATTTAAAAACTTAAACACTATTTTATTGATATTTTGAGCTGAGAACTATTATTTTAATATTGCCCAAGAGGCTTATGTGAATTTCTGGACTGAGCATGGATCGGGATGCGCACCGCAACGGTATTATATTGATATTGAGGCCGAGAGCCCGATTGATGCCACGAAATGGCTTGATATTACGCTTGGACTGTAGGAGCCTCTCCCGGAGTCTGTACACACCCCCAGTGAGCGCCGTCGACGATAAATATGGATCTGGCTGCACGCCGTAGCGATATATGGATCGGGCTGCATGTCGCAACAGTACCGATACTGTTTGATGTGTTTACCTTATTTCACTTGTCTGCCATTATATGCTGTTTGTGCTTCTTCTTACAATATTCACCTGTTGTTCTGGTATTATCTGATAACCAAGTGTGGTGCCCGAAAGGCGGACTTCTGTGCTTATCTGCACTATTTGTTTTTGCATTCAATTGCATAACTATTGAAAAAGTCATTTTCAAAAGAGGTTTTACACTGAGCTATGATATTTCTAAAGGTTTTACAGCTTCACTGCTTTCTCTCAAAGGGCTTTTCACTGCTCCTATATAGTATGATGGTTTGCTTTACGTGATTTCTTACTGTTCAATTATTATTTACCCTTATTACTCACTGAGTTGGAGTACTCACTTTACTCTCTGCACTTCGCGTGCAGATGTTGGTATTTTGTTCACTCGGTAGCGGGTTCTGGCTGATCAGAGGCAGAGCTATATGAGTAGTAAGGTGACTGCCTGCGTTCGCAGCACCATTTTTCTCTCTTTTGGTTCAATATTCCGGCTTTGTATATTTTAGGTCTTGTAGTTGTATTTATACTCTGATAGATGCTAGTGACTTGTGACACCCCAGTTTGGGCTGTGTTGGGCTATATTTCCGCTAATTGATCGTATTAAGTCATATTTTTGCTAATCATTTAGGCTTAACTATTTTAAAAGAGACGAAATTGGTTGGTTGGCTGGCCTTGTATTCACGAGAGGCGCCATCACGACTGGAGCGGGGTTTGGGTCGTGATAAAAATAAAATTTACTAAATTAGTGGACTATTAGTGCATTAGTTTAAAAAACATATATATATATTGCAATTTTCTTAAAATTTTTCAAAAAGAATAATAATTATTTTTTATTTAGCGTTGACCTAATGGACAAACGACATAAATAAACCAAAAAAATAAATATAGGGATATTATTAGTCCAATAGATGAATAAATAATATTTTTAAACTTTTTCCAATAGTTTACGAGTATTTTGAACCATTTTCCGTCAAAAGCAAAGACATACCTATGCGCATTTAGAAAAAGCTTTTGTGGTCCATAGAATTTAGAAATATGGCCTAAAAAGTGATTTGACTAAACGTGCTCTCTGGGGTCTATATGTTTATTTAGTCGTCTTCGTCTCTTTTGGTTCTGCCTATTCCAATCACAGGAACCACGTTGCAATTCTCTTGTTAGTTATGGCTATTTATTATATTTCTGTTATGCGTTATGATCTACATTTATAATGAGAATTTAGGATTTTATCCCAAGAAATTTTATATTAACTCAAATTCTTCTACTTGATATTTATTTTATAATAATGATTTGTATCAATTTACATATACCTCAATTAATTCATCGATACCCGTATTTTCTTTTATCTTCTCTTCACGTGAATGAAAAGTTGAGAATGATGACAGATAAAACATATTTTGGTACAATTGAACGATAATTAGACTATGGTAGAATCTTAACCAAATAGCTAGAAAATTTGGGAAAATTTTATTTTGTGTCTCATACAATTTATACTAGTTGTATGAGACAACTTTTTGTCCCACAATTCTGTGGACTCAGAAGTGTAAGATTGGGGTCCACAATTTTGTGAGACAAAAAAAAGCCTCATACAACTAGTGTCAATTGTAAGAGACACAAAATAAAACTTCTTGAAAACTCTTAGTATTGCTTTTCCCCATGAAATTAACTACTCTCTCCGGTCACTTTTAATTGGCGCATTTTGACTTTTCACGCCCCTTAAGAAATAATAAATGAAGTGCATAATTTATTATGTTACCCATATTAATTGATGCATATTTTATTAGATTTGAGAAAATAATTTAAAATGATAATAAATATTATTGGTAAAACAATATTTATTATTTTGTTGTATTTTTTTTATATGCATAAAATGCAAAGTAAAAATGAACATCTAATTTTAGTATACATGCCAAGTAAAATTAACCGGAGAGTATGAAACCTTACTGCAATAATCCAATATGAATGTTGTGCATTTTTATCAACGGAAGTGATAGTGTCAAAATAACTTATGACTGTATGCACAAATACCGAAGCTGATAGTGCAATACAACACCAATGAAAGGCACACAGTATTCGCAACAAAACGCAATGATGGTTATTTTTGATAATAAGACGAGTTGCTTTATAATAACTTATAAAATACACGTTTAATTCACCATCGTTTTCAGAAGTTAGTTCCAAAGTAATCTTACTGTTTGGTTACTGAAAGTGCATGATTAAAATCTGATAAAGACTAGGCTAGAATGAGTCACGTGACTATCTTGTTTTCTTCCTCTTTTATTTAAGAAATAATAATTTTATTAATGAATTATGTAATGTGAGAAATGCATGAAGGCCATTGCGGGAATCATGCAAGCGGTGGATAGTTAGTAAAACATTGATAAAATTCGGATATTATTGACACTGAATAAAAGAATAAGCGAAAAATTTCGTGAAAAGGTAGAATAAATATCAATGGTATGAAAATCTTGCATCAACCGGCAGAGCTACTTCATTCAGTACTTGCACCATAGCCGTTTATGAAATGAGGGATGAATATTTTTGATGATCTTAACTAATTATTTTTCTAAGTGAGTAGAAGCATGTGCCTTCAAACAGGCGTGTGAAAAACAAGTCGTAGACTCCATTTGGAGAAATATAATTTGCCGATTTGGGATTTCAAGAGAAATCACATGTGATAATGGATCACGGTTTGTGGGAGACAAGACAACTGAATTTATTAAAAGTTGGAAAATCAAGAGATTAACTTCGTCCACATATCATCTCGTTACTAGTGAGAAAGTAGAGTCGACAAATAAGATAATTGCCAACAATATGAAGAAGCACTTAGAAGCAACAAAGTTTAAGTGTCCTGAACTGTTACTAGGAGTGTTGTGAGCCTATAGAACAACATCCAAGACAAGTACGGGAGAAATGCCTTTCTCACTTGTTTATGGTACCAGAGCTCTGATCTCAGTGGAGGTAGGGGAACTAAGTTTCAGATATAAACATATGGATGAATTATCAAATAACAAAGAACTTCGTACATGCTTGGATTTGGCAGAGGAATAAAGGGAGTTAGCTTTGATATGGATGACAACTCAAAACCAAAGGATAGAATGGTATTATAACCGAAAGGCGAATTTATAATATTTTAAAATTTGGGACTTCATCTTTAGAAAGGTATCCAATCCACATATGTGGTAAATTCAGGGAAATTAGGCCCGAGTTGGGAAGATCCATATCGAGTTTGAGGCATCGCTAGGAAAAGAGCGTACGAGTTAGAGACCATGGACGGAAAAGTATTACCTTCCAATTGTGTCACGGCCTAAAATTCCACCATAGGCATCGTAATGGCACCTAGTCTCTAAGACTAGGTAAGCCGATTACTAATAACAGTTAAGCCAGTTTAACAATGATATTTTAAAAGTAGAGTTTAATATAAATTACCGAAATAAAATTAAAACAATCCTACGCGGCAATAATCACAACAACCTCCCAAGACTAGGTAATACAGAGTCACGAACTCTACCTGAATACATAAAAATATCTCAAAAATAACTTACTATACTATTCAAATAACGAGTTAACAGTACAATCAAAAGAAAAAGGACTCCAAGGGACTGCGACGACCAAACAACTCTACCTTGAATCCTTGCGATCAAGAAACTAACTACGCCTGAGTTCGATATCTCCAATACCTGGATCTGCACAAAAAGATGCAGAAGTGTAGTATGAGCACACCATGGTCGGCACCCAGTAAGTATCATGTCACGACCCTAAACTCATACCCGGTTGTGATGGCACTTCTCGTAAAGACAAGGCCATCCGACACATCTCCAATTCGAAGTCAAACAACTAAATATCAATAAAGCAGGCTAAAACATGATTTAATAATTTCTAAACAACAGATAACACCATAACAATGCGGAAGTACAACCCAAACACAGTCCAAACCGGGGGTGTCACTAGTCATGAGTATCTATTAGAGTATAAATACAACTACAAGGCCTAAAATATACAAAACAGGATTGATGAACGAAAAGAGAGAAAAACGGTGTTGCGAACGCTGACAACCACATCGCTAAACTCCGATAACCCTACCTCCAATCAGCCAAAAACCTGCTACCGGGTGTATAAATACCTGCATCTGCACACAAGGTGCAGGGAGTAAAGTGAGTATTCCAACTCAGCGGGTAATAAAGGTAAATAATAATTGAGCAGTAAAAAATTACGTAAATCAAACCAACATGCTGTATAGAAGCAGTGTAAAACCCTTTAAGAAAAGCAGTGAAGCTGTGAAATTTTTAGAAACATTTTAACTCAGTTTAAACCTCTTTTGAAAATAACCTTTTTAGTAATTACAAAAATGAATGCAAAATAGTTAGTGCCGATAAGCATAGAAAATTTTTCCCTCGGGCACAAATACCACAGTGTAACAAGTAAAATGACAAGTAAGTATGAAAGATGAACACATAAAGGCTCACCCCTCGGGCAATATCTCAGAACAAAACCAGCCCGTCGGGATCACTTTCAGAATAGTATCAGCCCCTCGGGTTCACTCTCAGAACAATATCAGCCCCTCGGGCTCACTCTCAGATCACAATATCAGTCCCTCGGGCTCACTCTCAGATCACAATGGGTACCCACGCTCACTGTGAGTGTGCAGACTCCGGAAGATCTCCTTACGGCCCAAGCGCTATATCAAGCCACCTCATGGCATCAACTCTCGGCTCTCGGCCTCAGATCACTCAAGCCACCTCGTGGCATATAAATGTATCTCGGGCCATCGGCATCATATCACTCAGTGTTTCCTCACATCTGGCCCTCGATCACACTTAGTCAGAAAATCATCACAAGCCCCCCGGGCATTAGTAAAATAGTAGTTCTCAGCCCAAAACATAATTTAAAATATCATATAAGTCTCAAAACTGAGTAAAAGTGGCTGAGTTGTAAAACAGTGGAAAACAGCATGACTAAGTTCAAGTAATAAGTTAAAACAGTGAGGAAACAATGATAATAATCCCCGAAGGATTCAAATAGTTAGCACGAATATCAAATATGGCAATTAGCCCAAATCATGATGATAACAAGTAAGTTTCAGTCAAATACGCGGTAAACTTATCAATCAGGACGGACCAAGTCACAATTCCCAACGGTTCTCTACCCCACGCTCGCTATCCAGCGTGCAAGTCACCTCAACATAGCATTACGATGTGCAATCCGAGGTTTCAAACCCTCAGAATATCATTTACAATCATTACTCACCTCGAACCTGCGAAATCTCTAGCCCGCGACGCGTTTTCCCCTCAAATCGGCCTCCACGCGCATCGAATCTATCCAAAATCAGAACGAATACATCACAATCTGCTAAGGTAACAAAGCCCAAGCGAAAACAATCAATAACGAGCATAAATCATGAAATTATCAAAATCCGAGTCCCAGACCCACTTCTCGAAACTCAGAAATTTTTACATCAACGGGTTCCTTCTCACCTCACAAGTTCATACATATCAAAATTTCTCAAATCCGACCTCAAATGGTCCTTCAAATCCCAATTCAAAAGTTCAAAATCCCAAGCCCTAGTTTCTTCTATTTTTAGCTTAAGTTCCATGAATTTCTAGGTTAATTTCATAATAGAATTACGTTTTATGTTCAAAAATCTTACCTCAAATCAATTCTCCTTGAATCCCTCTTTAATCACCTTCAAAAAGCTCACAAAAATGATCAACTATGGAGTGGAAATGACCCAAAATTGCGGAGAAATAACTTAAAAGCTTTCTGCCCAGTTCTGATCCTCCTTCATCGCGATCGCGACCTCAACCTCGCGATCGCAAAGCACATTTTTAAATTTCCAAAATTTAACCTTACACGAATGCGACTCACTCTCCGCGAATGCGATGCTTCAGAGTTTTATACCTACGCGAATGCGGTACCCCACACGCAGACGCGAAGAACAAACTCCACTGGACCTAATCTTTATACGCGAACGCGGACCTCCTCGTGCGAACGCGAAGCACAAACTACTAACCTTCCGCGAACGTGAGCCATCAAACATGAACACGAAGGTCTAAATCCCGTCCTTCCAAATTCCTCCTACGCGATCACCATTCACTCTACGTGATCGAGAAGGGTAAATCTTCTGCAACAGCTGATCCAAAAATCTACAACATTCCAAATTAGAAAATGGTCCGATTGACCACTCGAAACTCACTCGAGGCCCTCGAGACCTCAACCAAGGGCACCAACACATCCTAAAACCTTATTCAAACTTGTTCCAATCATCAAAATACCTCAAACAACATCAAATCCACCAATTTACATCGAATTCAAGCCTAAGTTTTCTAAAAACTTTTGAAATACGCTTTCGATCAAAAACCCAACCAAACCACGTCTGAATAATCTAAAATTTTGCACACACATCCCAAATGATAGAGCAAAGCTACAGCAACTCTCGGAATTCCATTCCGACCCTCGGATCAAAATCTTACCTACTAACCGGAAATCGCCAAAATATCAACGTCGCCAATTCAAGCCTAGTTCTACTCCGAACTTCCAAAACCCATTCCGATCACACTCCTAATCCACAAATCACCTCTCGATGCTGACCGAACCATCGTAACTCACATCCGAGCCCTCTTACACATAAGTCAACATTCGGGTTACTTTTCCCACTTAAGCCTTCTTAAAAGAGCCTAAGTGTCTCATTTCTTACCAAATCCTCTCCAAACGCAAACCAATCAACTTGATCACATGAAATACGGACAACGAAGCACATAGAAGCAGAAATGGGGGAAATAGATCGGTAACTCATGAGAAGACTGACCGGGTCGTCACATCCTCCCCAACTTAAACAAACGTCTATCCTCGAACTTACCCAGAGTTGTTCTAGAAGCCAACCAATTGCTGAATAACTTTACCATGTATATACCCGGGGTGATCCCACATCACCCTATCTCATATAGGTCCGATAACACATTGTAGCTAAACTTTCACAACACAATCTAGCCCATAAATCTTAGAACCACATTTTCATTTCTGAAATCATACACAAGATCATAACCTCACATATATATTCAGAATAAGCCCGAACTAGCTGTAATAACCCATACCTGCAACCTCAGGTGCGATTACATGATATACCACATAACTCAAACACTCGTAGCAATAACTTGTATTCACAGCAGCTGCCCACAACAACCGAATACTGGTAGAAAACCTCTTATCAACTAAAGTCTCATCCCAACACTTTCATATACTGCCAATGATAACTAAAACACGCGGTAAGCCATAACTATTTCTCAGGTCAACCATTCATGAAGCCACTTCTCCTTGGCAATGACCATAGCAATTTTCTGAGCCGAACCTCGATATTATCCTTCCAACATGCTGAAATCAAATTCGTTCATAGTCATTAATGATCTCAACGATCCCCTCTAATCCAACACACCACTCTGGCGATATGAAATAACAACATACGTCTAAGCCACAACTTGCATAATATGCACACCAATAAGTAACGGTCCGAACATACTCAAATCATGAAAATGACTCAAATAAAAGAGTTATACCTCAAGCTCACCAGTACCATCACAACACAAGGCTGAAAACCCGTCTCGCATCATAGAAATAGAACACACGAATCTAACCCGCAAGGTCATATCTCCATATAGCTTTTCTGCAATGCTCGATCCCATCAAACACTGCTCCACATGAAACACCTCAAGTCACTATGCTCGAAAGTGACAACCACGCACCATTCGATGTCTAGAACCTAAGCAAATCATTACACCCACGGTTAAACAAATAACATATACCACGCAACCTGATAGGACATAACTGATACGCCATTCACTCGGCAACGCCTAATTACTCTTCCCGCTTGAATTCCACTATGAGACCCCAAATGAACCTCACCATATGTTCCTATAACCAACAAATCATAACACCTCGCAACACAGAAAGGTAACTCATAGACCTTCCCAGATCACTGATAAACTCAACAACGATCGAATTAATACCCCCCTCAACAATTCAATTCGGAGTCGACCAAGCCGACTAAAGATAGAACACTCACCCACATTGGCCTGCCAACGAATTCCTTATCAAGGAAACCTGAAGTTGCTCCTTCCACCTCTATAACTTAGCCGGTGCCATATGATACGGTGCTAGGCACCAAATCAATACCGAAATCAACAACCTTGCTCGACCATAAGAAACACATCCAAAGAATCCCTCACCACTGGAACTGAATCAATGGTAGAAGTCTCTGCATTGACATCAATCACGAAAATATAAATAAGAGGGACAATCCTGCACAGCCGTCTGCTGGGTCTTATAAATATAAAGCCACCGTACTAGGACATAATCTGCCATACCTCGCCACTCAATCTGTGGCATTTCCGGCATGGCCAATAGCGCCTCCTTGGCACAATAGTCCAGAATGACACAACACGAGGACAACCAGTCTGAACCCAATATCACTTCCAAATCCAACAAGCCAAGCATAAAAGATCTGCTCGGATTTCCAGACGCCGATAGTCACTAAACAGCCGATACACGCGGCTCACAACAACAATATAGCATAAACATGATAACTCCCAGTCTCCAACCCCATATGGAACACAAATCACCATACCTGATGTCACACCTCCTTTTTCCGATTGCTTTAATTACACCCCATGAAGGGTATAATAAAAAAGGAGTTTTTCCAATTTAAGGACAACCGAAATGGGATTCTCTAATTTAAGATTCAGAGTCTCCACTTGGGAAATTTATGGTGTCCCAAGTCACCGGTTTGAATCCCGAATCGAGAAAAAGGTTTGACTCTGTATTACAGTCGCGAACCAGAAATCCGGTTAAGGAATTCTGTTAACCCGGGAGAAGGTGTTAGGCACTCCCGAGTTCCGTGGTTCTAGCACGGTCGCTCAACTGCTATATTTGGCTAAGTTTTGATTTTAATACATGTTATCCTATTTGTGCAATTTTAGAATTAATTACCGCTTTAATTATTTTATGTAAGAAAATGAACGTCGTTTAAGAACGTATTTTCGGATCACGACACATGACATGCACCCGGATCCTCGACACATTCTTATTCAACGTTTTCGGATTTGGATTTGGATCGCATGAAATGCGCACCCGTATTAGGAAAGCAAGATTATTAAGAATCGCACCTAAAGCGACTAACGCGTTTTTAGCTTTGCGAGGGCCATGAAAATTCAACTAAATGGCACGCCTCAAATTTTAAGGATAAAAACATTATTACACGAGTGCCCTGCAATTGGTAATTTTATTTGGCACGGCACACCTCAATTCTGATTTTTAAAGGATATTCAAGCTAAATTTCGGAAGGTCCTAAATTGTTTTTTTATTGTCAAATAGGGCAAACCTCCAATAATTAGACTACCTAAATAAGTTTAAAGAGACTGCAGCTATTTAATTTATCATTCAAACCAAATTATTAACAAAGAGACTGTCTATATCTCATTCTTAAATACTTGGGCCGGTAAGAGGGAAAAAAAAAACCAAAACAGCCTTGGGCTCGACCAATTGGTCCTTCGTATGAAGGAAAGTGATCTGATTTCCATTGCTGGCCCAAATATGAATTCTACATTCCAAATACAATTATTGATATTTAATGTTAGATATAAACAGACCATTAATCATTTGAAATATCTGATATTAAAATATCATTTAACCAAGCTTTCAAGCTATGATTACACATTCTTATTCATAAGCAATTTATCCACCAATATACTTACTAACATGGCTTTTCAACTTCAGCATGCATACAATAATATACTCTTTACATCTCTCACTTTAAATCCTCATTCCACATGTCTTCTAATCAAACAGTTGATAGACAAACCATGAGAAACTTAACGAAACATGTTTATCCTAACATGCTAAATGCAGAACCCGCCTGTGGTTAGAGTTTGACTCATACAAAGCAAAGAGTAACCCCTGATTTGATGTGCTAATACAACCCCAGCGTCAAAGGCAAAACAAAATGACTGAACAAGGTAAAATCAAATGCTAATGATAGAATCCGGAAAAACAAAATCATAAGAAGATCACGTATACTAAGCTAGTGTAATCTAAACTTTAATTACAACTCCTATATAACAAATATATCAATAGGAATCCAAACATGATATGTTGATCCCAAATGCTGAAGAAACAAAAATGAATCAATTGAATCAGTGCTACATTTCATCTTATTTAAATCCAAGCTTTGCAATACACATTAAGTGAAGTCCATAGAGCTGAATAATACCTGGATATTGAAAGCGCAGAAATGGAAAATCAGTCGAGAGTCAGCAACAAAAAAAACAGTCAGCACCAATTAAAATCACTTTCAGGCCCAGGAAATGTTATACAATAGTCCAGGGATCAATTTTAAACACACAACAACCCATCAAAAATCAAGCTAAGCTTGAATGGCTCGACCTCAAACTATTTTTGACCTCAAAGGGGACTAGGAAATCGTTTTGGAATTGAAAACTTCAAAACTGAAATCAGAAATCAATAGAACAGTGATTCTATGAAGTTTTTTTCTTTCTGAAAGTTTTAGCTCTCAATTTCTCTGTATGTCAGTGTGTTCTTCAAATCTCAGAGCATTCTTCTATTTTTAGGTTTTTTTTTCTCTATGATTTTCAGAGTGTTTTCTATGTATCTATCTGCCTCCTCCTAACTTTAGACCTCCTCAATTATATATCAGTCAGCTTCCCCTTTGTGTTCTCTATTTCATTCCTTAAATAACACTAGTGTACTTTCCACTACCAATTATCTTCTTATTTTTAAGTTTTCCACTTAGTTAGTGCTTATATCTTAATTGTATTGCAATTCCTACCATACTACCCATTTAGAAGCTTCTATGTTAGGTGAACATTTTAAACTTACACTAATCAGTTGATTATTATACATATTTAAATAAGAAATTGACCAAACTCAGATTAATTCTTAATTGAACTGACTAAGCAATCACACGAGATATGATTTCAAAGTTTTTTTTTAAAAAAACAAACTGACATCCCAATTATATGAAACAAATCCACAAAACACATCTGAAGAACGAAGTGAACAGAAATGATTTATACCAGAGGGGACTAATTGAATTTCAATTGAAATTGACCACAGAAGAAGAAAAAGAGATGAGGAAGACGAACATCAGAGTAATACTAATAAAATATAAACTAAAAACATGACATAAACTCACCGGTCAGTAGTAATTGAAGGAAACCTTCGAATCTTCAATTTTAAAACCAAATTTTGACTTTAACTGAGTGTTCTTATCAAGAACACACAGATAAAGTCAAAATTAGCTTTAATTTTCAACGAATCTTGACTCTGCGTTCTAGGTTAAAACTTAGATTCATTATTCGACAAGTTCTGGTTTGATTCGAACCAAACCAAGAGTGGTTTGGTAACAAGGGAGGTCAGGGGAGTGTCTGATGTAAGTTTGAAGTGGATTGGGATAGGTTTCCATTTGGATCGAATCTTCAAATGAAGATTCGAGAAGATGGGGGAAGATTTGAGTCAAACGGATGGTGGAATCGTGTTCAGGGT